>PVKC010006017.1:0-31938 GCA_004027635.1 Crocidura indochinensis | reverse complement strand
TTGATCTTTTGGATTGTTCTTCGGTTTTCCATTTCATTGAGTTCTGCTTTCAGCTTTGTTATTTCCTTCTGTCTCCCTCTTTTTGGTTCCTTTTCTTGGTCATTTTCTAATTTTTTGAGTTGTGTCATTAGGTTATTCAGGTATGCCCCTTCTTCCTTCCTGATGTGTGCTTGTAGAGCTATAAATTTTCCTCTCAGGACCGCTTTTGCTGTGTCCCATAGATTCTGGGAGGTTGTGTCTTCATTATCATTTGTTTCCAGGAAAGTTTTAATTTCCTTTTTGATTTCATCTTGGACCCACTGGTTGTTCAGTAGCAGGGTGTTTAATTTCCAGTTGTTAATGTTTTTCTTCTGTGTGACTTTGTAGTTCACATCTAATTTCAGAGCCTTGTGGTCGGCAAAGGTAGCTTGTAAGATTTCTATCCTCTTGATTTTGTGGAGGTATGTTTTATGTGTCAGCTAAGAACACTGAGGACCGAGGGGACTCTCTTCCTGCTTCTGTCTGTCCTGATGTCTCGGCGCCCCAGAAGAGCGCGGCCGCGAAGCGTAGCGGAGCATTTGCGCACTCTTTCTAACCAATAAACCCCATCACAACACACAGGAAAAACCACACTACTAGAGTGACAATGTGGAAAGCTCATAGGCAAACACTAGGCGCCGAGAATGAAAATGATGGCTTGGACGACCTTAAAAATCACAACCCTCTGCTTAACCTCTCAGATAAAGAATTTAAAATAGAAATATGGAATATGTTTGTAAAACTCCAAGAAAGCATAGATCGATCTGAACAGAACACAAAGACAGAACTCAGAAAACTTCAAACTGAAATGGCAGATCTGAAAAACATGGTAGCTCAACTGAAAACCTCAGTGGATGCCCTCGAAGCAAGGTAAGAGCAGCTGAGGAGAGAATCGGACTACTGGAAGATGAGATGCAGAAAATCTCAACACAGCAGAAGAAATGGGAAAAGAACCTTAGGACAAACGAGCAGGCAATGGAAAAAGTACTCAAGGAATGTGAACAGATGAAAATAGAAGTCTTTGATAAACCCAAAAGAAACAACATAAGAATCACTGGAGTCCCAGAGACCCAAGTAGGAGATCACTAGGAAGAATCAACTGTCAAGGACACCATCCAAGACATACTACCAGAGTTAACTATATGCAACCAAATCCTGCATGCCCAAGAGTACCAGCCAAACGAAACCCAAAGAAAAACACCCCCAGACACATCATCATTACAATGACAAATCCCACAGATAGAGATAGAATACTGAATGCAGCAAGGTCAAAAGGGAAATTACATTCAAAGGAGCATACCTAAGACTTACAGCAGACATGTCACAAGAAACTCTCAAGGCCAGAAGACAGTGGTGGGATTTTGACAAGACTGAATGAAATGAATGCCTCACTGAGAATACTGCACCCAGCCCAACTCACGTTCAGGTATGAAGGAAAAATACATATCTTCATGGATAAGCAACAGCTTAAAAACTTCACAGATGATAAACCAGTCTTAAAGGAAAAACTGACAGGTCTACTCTAAGACAAGAGAGACCAACAAACACAGGAAAGTCATCTACAAAGATGACATTAAATCCTATGACAATCACCTCCCTCAATGTTAATGGACTAAATTCACCAATTAAAAGACACAGTGTAGCAAAGTGGATCAAAAAGATGAATCCAACCTTCTGCTGCCTACAAGAAACACATCTGAATAGTCAGAACAAACATAGACTCAAAATCAAAGGCTGGAGGAAAATCATCCAAGCAAACAATACCCTCAAAAAAGCGGGGGTGGCCATATTAATATCTGATGATGCCAACTTTATACTCAGAAAAGTGGTAAGGGACAAAGATGGACACTATGTACTAATCAAGGGATATGTGCAACAGGAAGAAATCAGACTATTAAACATATATGCACCCAATGAGAGACCAGCAAATGATCTAATACAGTTACTGACAAATCTGAAAGAAGAAATCAATGATAACACAATAATTATGGGAGACCTCAACATGGCCCTATCAACACTTGATAGGTCAACCAGATTGAAACCCAACAAAAGCATACTAGTCCTGAATAGAAAAATGGAAGAAAGAGGGCTTATAAATATATATAGGACACTCCATCCCAAAAACCCTGGATACACATTCTTCTCCAATGTACATGGGTCATTCTCCAGGATAGACTACATGAATAATCATATTTTAAGTACCAAAATTTAACTGAAGTTAAATTTAACTAAAGTTAAAGTAATTTGGAGTTAATTTAACTAAAAGTTTTAAGTCCTATACAAATAAAACTACAAAACACTTCTTAAAAAAATAAGAAGACACAAGGAAATGCAAACATATACTCTGCACATGGATTGGAATGAGCAATATAATTAAAATGGCAAGACTCCCTAAAGTATTATACACATTTATTACATTATAACACCTATTAAAATACCCATGACATTTTTCAAAATAATGTATAAAAATCCAGACATTTTTAAGGATCAATAAATGTCTATAAATAGGCATAGAAATCCATGGGGTAAAGAAGATGGGAGGAATTACTTTCCACAACCTTAAACGGTACTATAAAGCAGTAGACACTAAAATAGCATGGTACTGGAATAAGACACATTCTCAGATCAATGGAATAGACTTGAATATTTCAAGACAGACCCACAGATATATGATCAGTTAATCTATGATAAAGGGACAAGGAATTCAACATAAAGCAAGCAAAGCCTCTTCAATAAATATTTTAGGGGAAACTGGTCAGTTACATAAAAAATTAGAGTTCCTTTTTTTGTTTGTTTGTTTGTTTTTGGGCCACACCCGGTGACACTCAGGGGTTACTCCTGGCTATTCGCTCAGAAGTTGCTCCTGGCAGGCAAGGGGGACCATATGGGGAACAGGGGAATTGAACTGTGGTCCTTCCTAGGTTAGCGCAGGCACCTTACCTCCAGCGCCACCGCCCGGCCCCTAGAGTTCCTTTTTAATCAAATGCAGAAAAGTTAAATCAAAATAGTTTAAAGACATTGATATCATATATAAAACCATAAGTACATAGTGGAAAATATAGGCAAACAGTTAAAGACATCTTTAAACACCACTGAAACACCACTGGCTAAGAAAGCAAAAGTAAACAAATGGGACTACATTAAACTGAAATGCTTCTGTACTTCAAAGGAAATGGTGACTAGAACTCAAAAACTATCTACAGAATGGGAGAAGCTATTCACTCAATATCCATCAGATGAGAGGTTAATATACAAGATATACAAGGCATTAGTAGAACTCAGAAAAAAAAAACTGTTTCTACTCCTAACAAAAATTGGATAGAAAGTATGAACAGACATTTTCTCAAAGAAGAAATATAGATGAACAAAGACACTTGAACAATGTTCCATGTAACTAATCATTAGGGAGATACAAATCGAAGCATCAATGAGATATTACCTCACAAGAGACTCATCCAGCTCACAAATAACAAGAACAACCATTGTTGGCATGCATGTGGGGAAAAAGGAACTCTCTTTCACTGCTGTTGGGAATGCCAATTTGTTTAGGCTTGCTGGAAAGCAATATAGATAATCCTCACAAAACTGAATCTTGAGCTCCCATATGCTCCAGCAATACCACTCCTAGGGATATATTCTAGGAACACAAGTGCACAATACAAAATACCTCTTTACTCCTGTTTAAATATGCACAGAATTATTTACAATAGTGAGAGCATGGAAACAACTTAAGTGCTTGAGAACAGATGAGTGGCTAAAGAAACCATGGCATACCTACAATGGAATATTATGCAACTGTTAATGAAGATGAAGTCATAAAATTTTCTTATATGGGAATGGATATATAGTATTATCCTGATTGAAATTAATAAGGAGTGGGATATAAATATAATCATCATACTCAATTATGGGATATAAGAAAAATAAATATTTTATTAAAAATATTTGTGGTAATTATATCCAGAGACAAAAGATAAAGGGCCAGTGGGAGCGGTACATTGTAAGCAGCTAGCCTCAAATATTATAACATTGCAGTTAGGGTAAAGAATGAACCACTGTGGCAATGATAATTAAAACTGATCACTTGGGACAATAACTAGGTGTTGGATGGAGATAAAGTGATATGCACAGTATCCCTTCATTAAAAATAGTTCAAACCATAGAGTCTAGAAAAGAAAAAAAGAAAGAGAGAAGAGAGAAAAAAGTAAAAAATGCCTGCTCCAGGTTCAGACAGTGGGGATGGTAAAAAGAAAACTGAGTGTATTGGTGGTGGGAAATGTTCTTTGGTGAAAGGTGGTGTACAGTGTAAGAATGAAACTCAATTATGAACACTTTAATCACTGTGTTCAAATTAAAAAAGAATATCTTCCAGTTCCTTTTTAAGTTGCAGCAAATTGCATGATCCTAAAGAGTCAACAATATAAACTTCTAGAAACAATAAACAAATACAGCAAAGTGATTGGCCACAAAGTCAATACACAAAAACTGGTTGCATTTTTATACAAATAATGACTCAGAAAGGAAAGAGATCAAAGAGTCTATTACATTTAAAATAGTGTCAAAAACCATTAAGTGCCTATGAGTCAACTGAACAAAAGTTGAGTGGTCTATACAGCAAAAACTTCAAAACACTTAAGAAATTGAGGAAGGCCTAAGGAAATGGAAAAGCATTTCATGTTCACTGATGGAAAGAATCAATGTTGTCAAAATGACCAGATTACCTAATCTACAAGGTAAATTCAATCTCTATCCATATTCAGACAGTATTTTTCTTTTTTTTCTTTTTTTTTTTTTTTTTTTTTTGGTTTTTGGGCCACACCCAGTGACGCTCAGGGGTTACTCCTGGCTATTCGCTCAGAAGTCGCTCCTGGCAGGCACGGGGGACCATATGGGAACCGGGGGATCGAACCGCGTTTCGTCCTAGGCAAGGCAGCAGGCACCTTACCTCCTGCGCCACCTCCCGGCTCCCCAGACAGTATTTTTCAAGGACTTAAACAATCAGTTACAAATGTTGTGTGAACCATAAAAGATCCCTAGTAGCGTAGACCATACTGAGAAATAAAAAACTTGGAGGCATCTCATTACCAAGCTTTTGTAAGACATTTTTAATGAATTTATCTTAAGTGAAAAGTATAATAGCAAGTACAATGCTTTAACTCAAAATACAGATTGTTCTTTACATTCTGCTGGTTCATTAGACAGATGAAACATATAAATTCATTCATAACATCACTTTATCTTATTATATTAGATCCAATCTTTAAAGTGCAAAACTTTTAAATTTTATAAAATTAAATTACACAAAATTTTATTTTAAATTTAGGACCAAGACAGTACAGTACAGTAATCTTGAGTTTATTAATAACCAATTTGCTAGAATCCCATTATAAAACTAATACTTTTTGGAATCATATGCAATGAGAAAAGAGCAAGCTACTGTTTGAATAATCTAGCATATGTCATTAGACTTATGGCATTCACATGATATAATTCAAAAAGACCTCTATAGGGAATGACTTTGATAACCATGACTGAGCAGATTTTTTGCACCATACAAACCTTGGTGTTTGACAATGAACATGTCTGGAGCCTGTAGAAGGTCATGATAGTATGCTTCAAGGGTGAAGACACCCTGTATCTCTTAAACCAAGGGAATTTCCTTTCTAATTTTCCCAATATTTACTGCAACTATTCAAAAAAATTCTCTGCCACATCAAACTTTCCCTTTTATCCCTTTATTCATTTAAATTTATATTTATAGCTTCTAAACAAAAACTCCCACACCTTTTTTTTTACAGAACCTTAGAACACAAATCATCTTGTCCTCCCTCCTCATATTTCTATGCTTCCTACAAATTGAGAATATAAAAAGTGGATGGTACCAGGGACAAAGCAGTCTCAAGATCATAATGAGTGGAAATAAAAAATGATCAGACCTAAATACCTAACCCAATGTCAACGTTAATAGAATCAAGAGACCCAAACTATAACTAACTATATACCAAAGTGACCTGGTTTAGTAGCAGTCCAGGGGGCTAAGGGTAGAGGTATGAGATGCATGCCGGGAATAGTGGTGGAGGGAGGTCACACTAGTAATGAGAATTGCCCTTACTCACTGCCAAAATATGACTATGAAGAACTTGTTTAAAAAAAAAGACCTTTGCAAACTTCCACATACCATATAATATTTACATAAATTTATTAAATGTAAAAATGCATTTAAACAACCTCTGCACATCTCTGAGATTTTATGCATACTTGCTGATAGCAGAGCTTATTTTATGATGAGATACTAAGTGGTTGATGAAGGTCACACAGAATTCATGACCTTTTCCCATCAAACTGGCCTCAAGGATATCTTATTCAATCACGAGATTCCCAAATAAATTACAAAATTCAAGAATTTTACAGGTTTTCTTGTAAATTATCAAAACCACAAATGTTAATTTAAAAATTATAAAGATTCAACAAAGTATGGTAAATTTAAGGGCATAGCATTTACCCCATGGTAGCACAAATTAGGAATTACATATGTTCTACTCAGACTTTCCATGGTCAAGTAAAATGCAATTGAATTCAAATGAGAATAACCTGAAAAACAAATTCTGTTATTAGAAATAATACCCTTGTTGAATTAATCAGTTTTCCTTCTCAGGATATTTCCTCTTCATTGGTACCTACTACTCATTTGATGGAAGCAATTTTGGATTGAAGCCCCTTTTATATTGGTGCTTTATAACTACTTGGGCTCCTCCCCAAGGAGTGAATTTTCAGTTCCCAGGTGTCTGGGATAAGCTGTTTATGGTTTCAGTTTCCACTATTGATCTATCTGCTAGCTTGTCTTAGAATAGGAGCATAAGGCATAGAGTGCAAGTTTCTGAGTCTATTCATCTCCTTAACGGTGTATGGATTCTTTCCTGTGTCAGCGTTTACTTTCATACCTGCATATCTCCAGTCCTCTGAGATTGGGTCATGAGGCTTCCCCTTCACTTGTATCCTGAATATGGACCCAACACCCAAGGAAACCCCAATGACGGTCAGTTACTTTACCCACTGGTGGATAAAGTCATGGCTTACCATGACAACCTTCATAAACTTGACTGTGTAGTGCCCTTCACTGGAATATCAGTGCACACGGACCCTGTTCTAAACATGGCAGAGGTCCTCTCAGGTATGACAGAAACAAGCAGTGAAGGTTAGAAAGCTGAAGACTCTGACCAGCATCTCAGCATCTCAGAGGATGAGGACTACAGCATTTCTTCTACCAAAGGATCTGTAAAAGGATCTCGTCCCCCCAACCTGCAGCATTTTATCAAGGACATTGATGGGGTAGAAACCAAAGAGAAAAGCCTCATTGGAGGGGGGCCAACAGCAGGCAGATTTGTGAGTTCCACTCATCCGTATTCTGGTCCAGGAACTACACACATTTCCATCTCAAACAACATAAGCAACATGCCACGGAAGGTGAAGATTGAGAAGATGAAGAATCCAAGCCCAGCCGAAGCACATCTGAGGAGAAGCTGCTTTTAGAACTTCCTGTAACTATCTTCTAGATTAATATCTTGACCCTATATGCATACATCACTATATTGCTCATTAAATTGTGTTCTAAGTGTATAGATTTTAATAGCTGTTGTTTTGTTCTATGCTCTACTGCAAACAGAAAATATTGTATCCAACTTTAGCTGTTTAATATTAATTTGCACAGTTCTGGGGAAATGAATAATGTTAGATTTCAAATAGATCTCAGCTATTCTAGTGAATGTTTCCGATTGCTGCAATGCTTGATTGTGTATATTTGAGAATGATGTATATACAATTTAACCTTTGACACATCTGCCATAAAATTGTACAATTCCAACGCAATATAACAACCACTATTATAAGTTCTGATCTACAAATCCCCTTTTGTAGTTTTTCTCATTTTTTGTTTTCTTTTGAACAGAAAGGGTGAAAATTGTAAGGTGCTACCGAGTTATTAACCCAAAACAAAGGTGTTCACCCATATTGCTCTTTCCTTTAAATTACTAGTTAATATGTGAAAGCCCACCTAGAACACTTGGTCATCCCTCTCCTGATGAATTGATATTGGTTTAATAAAGATTAGTTTATCTTGACATGCTCAGAGAGACCACAATGGAGAAGCCACTGACTCCATGACTCTCTCTCGACCAGTTTGGTTTATTAATTAATTCTTCACTGCTACCCTGCTTCTTCAGACCTATATGCTTAGGGATGGAATTATGCATGTCCAGTGATTTCACAACATGGGGGATTATTTTACAGTCCCACTATTCCATTACACAATGAATATCCATTATATATAACCTTTCATTTACAAGCACACATGGGAATTCTGCCAATAGCACACTATATGCTGAAGTTGATTAAATCAGCATTACAGAAAGAAGAGAACAAAAGTGACTTTCTAAACAATTTAATTACAAGCACCACATTTACTGGAAGACACAATTTTAAATCTCTTATCACCAGATACTTGTAAGATGAAATTTCAGACTTAGTAGGAAAAACTCGATACCAGAGGTTCTTTATTTTTTAAAAAATTTACTGTTCTTTTAAAAATGACCTAACTTTATGTTGGAGTGTTAAAATAAATACGAACTACAAATTCTACTCAGTAAAAGTAATGAATATGATAGTGGTTAATAATTATAGAACATTCTTTATATTCAATGTACTAACGATATAATATGTAGTCAATATAACCAGCCATAAAAATTTTATTTTCCTATTTTGTAAGAAAAAAAACTAGTAAGCACAAGAAACAGCAGACTCATAATAAAGTGATTTGACTCCAGGGTATTTGTTTTTTTCCTTTCTCTTTAAAAGTTTATTTAAAGCATGATGATGTACAAAGTTATTCATAGTTGAGTCTTAAACTTTGTTTTATCATCAATCCCACTACCAATGTCAATTCTTTGTTCTACCAATGTTCCAGAGTCTTTCCAATCCTCGACCTACCATTTCTCCATAGTCTGCCATCATAACAAGGACCTTTTTAAGTTTGGTTGTTAATGTTTAAATCAGTATTATTGACTCTATGGTTTGAATATTTAATTCTGTCCTTTTTTAATCCTTTATAATACTCCCATTATACCTCAGTCTCCTTCACAGCTGGTCCCTGGTCTCCTCCTACCCTCTATTTCTTTACTTCTCCTAAGTATACTCTACAGCCAGAAATGTTCTAGACAATAAAGAATTTGAGTTTCTAGTTACATATTTTATGTAAGTGCTAAAGAGAGAATAGTAGCATTATAAGAATTCAAATCTTTCCTCCTTGAAGTGATTCATGTGTAAATTTAGGGGATTCACAAAAAATTTTAGCATAATGTTTTACAATACATTAAAATAAATATAACTGACATCAATTAATCCACTTGTAATATTTAAATAAGTTTATGTTAGGCAGGTGAAATTACTAAGCATGTTAATACATATAAGAATGTAGAGAAGACATTCAAAAGTTATATTTAAAATAAAAACATTCTGATATAGCAGAGTAAATAAAAAATTTTATTTATCATATGCCATGTAATTCATAAGTGATGACTATTGTTTCTAGTTTTATGCTCAATATTGATTGATTTAAAAATTAAAGAGTATTTTAGAGTTTTTAATTTATTTGCATTATAATCTATCATAAACTTTCTATAAATTTTATTTATTAATTTCAAAATTATGAATCATATTAAAATATAGTTTAATTCATTTAACATGAAGAGAATGTTGAAGGAGAAATTATATTTAGGACAATCCCTGTTGAATGAAACAAGATTTTGATACCTAAAATTAATATTTATATTTTTTGATTCAGTTAATATTTTTTTTTGGTTTTTGGGTCACACCCAGCAGTGCTCAGGGGTTACTCCTGGCTCCATGCTCAGAAATTGCTCCTGGCAGGCACGGGGGACCATGTGGGGCACCGGGATTCGAACCGATGATCTCCTCCATGCTATCTCCCGGGCCCCTGATTCAGTTAATATTGAAATTATACATGAGCTTATCTTAAGCAATGATATTTCTGGCTATCAATGTGAAGAATGTGAAGAAAAGAGACAATTAATTTAAGAGTTCTAAATATTAGAAAACCTTGGGTTGATTTTTTTGTTTTGTACTGTTTTGTTTTGTTTTTGTGATACTAGGTATGTTCAGTTGTTATCCCTGACTATACTCAGGAGGTGCTCAGGCAACCAGCTTACTGTATGGGCAGAGGTTATTAGCCTCATGATCATTGAAAATAGACCTACAATAAATGATTTTCAACTGTAATAATTTGCTAACGGGTAGAATCTGTTGCTTTTTAACCAAAATAAAAATCAATATTAAGAGTCAAATGTTAGTAACTATAGAATACCAAAATTCACAATAATAAAATATTAGTATGAGTTAAAATTGTGAAATAAGTCAAGGAAGTAAATGAATAAATAATAATTAAAAAGAATTTTGACACAAAGATTATTTACAATGAGGACTATCCATGAATTATTTTTGTATTTGTGAAAAAATATTGCATCTCCAAAATATCATTAATACAATCGTGGATGCTTTAGTAAGCTTTTTTTTTAAGATAAGAGATAAAAAATACAATATAAAGGTGTGTGTGTGGCAATTGTTTATATAAGCATAGCAAAATATGGAAGAAATAGAAAGGAAAAAACCTTTGAACTGAAAACAGGAAGACTTTACCCATGAAGTATTCTGACATAAGACCAAATCCAGGCTACAGGCAATCATGTATTTTGAAGCAACATGGCTAGAACTAGAAGATATTATGTCTAATGAAGTAAGCCAAAAGGAGAAGACTAAATACAAAATGATATCATTTTTATGTGGTATTTATAATAACTGCATGAAGAAACAGAATGATATAAATGGTAGATTAACTCTAAAGTATAGTGAGATGGAAAGAAACTGAGTGAAAGAGAAACAAAAAACAAATTCTCTTCTATACTTCAAAAGACTTTAGCAATGAATACAACTATTTAAATTGAGTAGATGGCCAATTGTATGCTCCTTATAGATGTCTATAAAATTTTCTAATGCTTTTATCCGAAGAAACAGGTACAGAATTTGTTTGGAATCACAGACTCCCACTACAGTGCTCACCATAAGAATGTTTTAGTGTTTTAATTTTAATATGCCTATAATAAATTTTAATCTTTCTGTTCACAGTGCTTCTTGGAGATATAGGTTGGTCACCCTAGTTTTGCATTACAGTGAATTATATTAAAGTCTATACTATTAGACTCCAAATACAGCACACATTGTGACAATATATAATAAATATTCTAATATTTATTTTCATATGATTATACCTGTTGATATAATCTGTTTCGACATATGTCTATGTCCACAGATATCATTGGGATTGGCAACAGTATTGCACCAATTTTTTTCTACAGTGCTTATTCATTGAATATGCTTTTGTGATTTATTTTTAATTTAAGCTATTTACTATTATATCATAAATACCCATGTTATCATTTTACTTTCAAGAAAGGAACCTGGATGCTAAATACCATTAGATGATACTTCATGGTATTGACTCCTTTACAGTGCACATTACTATATCACTTAGTATTCTAGACCTGAAAATTATGATTGTTTTAAGAATGTTCTATGCTCAAAATAACCAAGGAAGCTTTTCTTCATCAAAGTTTATCCTCACCAGTGATAATTTGCCTAGGAATTGGAAAAAGTTTCCATCTGAACTGCTAGCATTGTATATATTTTTTTAATTTTATCTTTATTTAAGCACCATGATTACAAACATGCTTGTAGTTGGGTTTCAGACATCAGTTGCTTGCACTCAAAACTTTGGATCCCATCTTTAGAACTGCACAGTTTTCTGTGCACCAGAATTCAAACTTCAACAGTGAAAACCTAATGCTGCCCTGTGGCCACATTTTCCAGGATGCATCCATATGACACCCTGATGAAATGGAAACAGCAACGACTTGCTTTGAGAGTGGGTTTCTCTTCAAATTGTCAGAACACATACTTCAAACTATATTTCTCAATGTGATGGAAATGTAATAAGATTAGTAAAATCTATAATTATAAGTCCATGCCACATATAAAATGAATGAGTCCTGGGTCAATCAGAATTAATACTTTGAGGAAAACCAAAATAATGACTAAGTTATATGTACTTATTTGAATAACAGTTGAAAAAAGGGAAAATACATTTTAAGAGCAATGATTTATTTTTCTTGAATAAGAAAAAATACCTATTCTACCCTACTCTGAAAATAATCTAATGAAACCTATTGTACAATTCAAAAACTTATGAGCTAATTATCACAAATAATGATGGCACCAGCTGAGTGCTGGTCTCTGATCTCGACAGACTAACTGTTCAGTTCTAACTAGTTAAGCTTAATGATGGAAATTCCCTGTGAAGATACCATGAATTATGCTTATTTTATCACTATGAGAAGTTTACTGAGAAAAGGCAAAAGTGAAAGGAGAATATATATCATTTTGTCCATCTTATTAAGTTTCTCCTCTACTGAGGTTGCTCTCAGAAAATCATTCATTCACAAAGGATTCAAATGACTTCACACTTTATGCCTATTCAGATATAATCTTGGTAGCATAATACTACTATTCCTTAGCATTTTATCATCTATTTTCTAATTGTGTATCTGTTAAGATAATAATAATAGTTATTTTTATTATTCGAAAGTTATTTTTGAAGTTGATCCCAGTGATGTTTAGGTTAGTGGTACTAAAGGGCCACCAGGGCCACACAAAGCAGAGCTCAGGGGGTGATGGCTTGCTGAGAATTCAACTGAGGGTCTCACACATTCATGGTAGGTGTTTTATCATATTTGACCAAAAACCCTGACTCAATGACAAACAAATAACTAACAAGCACTAATTAAACTGTTCTATTTTTTCCCACAAATGTGTAAATTTATGTTATTGGCGAGATTAATTACCAACATGTTCCTTCAGATCCACCCAAAATCTACCTGTCTCCTTTTTGGTAGATCTAGCATACTTTTCAGAGAAAGAGTTGAATTATATATTAGTCAAATTCCTCTAAGCTTGAAAACACAACATATAACACAGAAACTTGTTGATTGAAGTTGTTCAACAATAGTTGTTGGCATGAACTTAAGTTTCTTCAACTAAATTAATAATTTTAGCTGCTGCTAAAGGTAAAAAAATTGAATTAAAATTCCTCTGTTTTAATTTATTTGAACAAAATTTTGCAGTTTTAAAGTAAGCCATGCTTACATAATACATACATTAACCTTTTGAAAAAAATATTATTATGCATGCATGTTCACACAGTGCCAGTAAATATCAGATGTTACCCAGATCCACTCTACCATTCTTAATCGGGTCAAACAAACTTCTTCCAGTTTCTGTCATTTAACATTTAATTGTTATGAAAACTCTCCGTAACACTTCTGAGAAGAGTTACATTGTAAGCAGTAATTTCTTTTTTTTCTTTTGAAGAAAATTTGAAAAAGAAAAAATAAACTAATACACCTACACATAAAGAAGGGATAGGCACACTTCTACTGCTGAGTTTCATTACCATTATCTACTTATGTAATCCATATGCTTTTTCATGTTGGATTAATCATTTCTATATTAGGGCTTTCTTTAGTGTATCAAGAACATTATAAGAATCAATATGTGAATTTATTTCAAAATAAAATATCAGTTATCATAATGACAGATTAATAAGATTTGACATAGTTTATCTTTTCTTATTTAAAACATGCTTTTCTTTTTTTTTAATTTAGATTTAGTTTTTTTATAATAATAATTTTAATTTTGACCAAATGGATTACATATCTATCACAGTAATATTTTAGACACATATTAACATTGAATTTCTTTGCTCTGTGACCAGGGATCACCCTTGGACAAGCTTGGGAGAGTGTACAGGGTGCCAGAAATGAACCCTAATAATGTGTGTGCAACTCAGAAGACCGTTGCTATGCTTCTCTTTGGCACCCTTCTTTTCCTTATCAGACTTAAATTTCAGACATCTACCTAATTAACAATTTTAATAACTTACTTATACTAATCCTCAAAATATGCAATCTTAAAACTCTATTCTGAATTTCAGACTCATATTTAATTACTAAGTTTATATTTCAACTTGGATTTCTGATAGGTATCTGGAACTTAATGCCAAATTCAACTCCTAATTTTCACACACCTCTAAAATTTATTAGTTTCATGATTTTTCAAAATTCTGATAAATGGCCACTATATCCATCTATTTAATCAGACCAAATTCCACACTTTTTTCTCACACCAAGTACTTATCAGTTACTTCTGACCAGCAGCTTTTATCAGCTTTTATTATATATTTTATATTATATGTTATATTATTATATTATACTATATTATATTATACTATATTATATTGTATTATATTATTTTATTTTATTTTATTATATTATATATAGCAGCTTTTATTTTTATAACCACTTCTCTCTCACACACAAAATACACTTTTACATACAAATACATATCATCTCCCACAACCATCCTGTTCTAAACTAATATCATATCTTACCTAGGTTATCACAGAAGAGGGTTTTTTTGTCTAACTTCCTACCCCACATACTGCTTTCAAAGCGATCACACATTCCTCAAAAAATGTTGGTGGAAATTTATTATTTTATTATCAAAATCACAAAAAAAATGGCTTAATAAATTCATTAAAATATCTGAATTCAGGAATCATGGATAAAATAAATAATTACTGTGGTAGTAAAATGAAGATAAGAATAATTTCAGAAGAAAAATTATTGATGGATAATACTCAATTTAGTTGAATAGTAAATAATATATGGATTTTTAAATAGGTGAAAAAGACTAATAAAATGTGTAAAACAATAACATAAGAGGAGATGTAGCCTACTGAGAAAATGCCATACATATGTTAAAATTGATTTCAAGATAGAGGTTTCAAGATAGAGAAAATGGGTAAATTATGATGACACCAAAGTTTATAGATTATGAAAGTAAAGTATTTTGTAACATGTAAATTATTAGGTAAATAAAGTAACTATATTTCCCACCAAAGGATAAATTTTATCTTCACCAAACGGCAAACTAACTTTATTTCCATTGCATTCAATATGCATTTTATATCCATTATTTTATCACCAATATTATTCTTTTTCATAAAAATATATTCTTAAAAAAGTTTGAAAAAACAGCCTTTCTCCTCATCAGTAATTTAAGTTGGATTCTAGAATTGGGGACCATAACTGGGAGTGATCAGAGCTAACTTTGACTATATACTCAAGGGACCATGTGGTTCCAGGATCAAACCTGGATAAGTAATGTGAAAGATAGGCTCCCTATCCACTGAAAATCTCCTCAAGTTTGCCTATTTTCTCTCAACATTTAAACTTCCTCTGTTTAAAATATGTTCCTGCTACAGTCCAGTAAGTATGTCAAAATTTCTAAATTAAAACTTGTTGAAACATATTGTACATATCTATATTTCTCATAAAACATTATTTTTTATCTTTCTATAGAAATGCCTGCAACTGTATGTTTTACTTTACAACCTTCATCAAAAGACTTAGACTTTATAGAAGCTTCCATTGGCCACTGTCTGAATCATGGCCTTTACCCCTTCTAGCTTGCAGCTTACTCGTTTTATAAACCAAAGTGAAAGCATAAGATGAAAGTGAACAAGATAAAAGAGGATAATAAAAGAAGTGAAGCTGAAAAAAAGGTGGCTTCCAGCACTCCTATGAACAATAAGAGAACCTCATTCATAATAAGAAGGCACTTTGCTGGAAGCATTCTTTCAAAAATGTAGTAAGGTGCATAACCTTGGAAAGATAAGGTGAAGTCAAACTACTACAGAGAACAGTTATTTTCCTTCGACCCCAGTATATAAGACAAACTTTTCTTCTTTTCTTGAAATACCCAGTGGTGAAGTGACAGTATATGTCTGGAACTAATCCAAAGTTTCTATCATAAAAACAGAGACATAAAAACAAGAGAGACATGAAAACAGGACATAGAAATTTAATTTTTTATAAAAGAGGGAATTAAGTAAGAACATGGTTGTGAACTAGGGTTAGATTACCGAATTCTCAACATTTTTAATTAAAATTAAGCTCTTATGGCAGCTTGATTCTGAATTTACTTAAGAATCCTCCCATAAAGTTTTCCATAGATATTGAACCAGACAAAATTTCTACTGATGGTGGGATTGGTGCTGAAACATTGTGTGTCTAAAATTTAACCATAAATAACTTGGTAAAGTATGCTTTAAATTAAAATAATTTTAGAAAAGGTGTGAACAGTATAACAGCTCTCCCTTACACTTAAACCACATTGTTCTCATACTGAACATCTGGTAACTTTCGATTGCAAATTCTCAAATGATTTCACACTTATTAAATTTTCTTAAAATTAATAGCTGATCTGTAATTCATCGCAATACATCTCTTTATCAGGAAAATAAAATCAACGAAGATAATAAAGCTGCTTTCTGCTATAAAATTAAATCTAAATACACACAGGAAAGTAGTTAAATTAATTTTAAAGATGTTTCTTTCCACACCATATTTACACACTGATTATTTGCATGTAATGTGATATTGTGAATATTAAAATGAAAACCTTTAGATGAAGAAAATAGGGACTTCATATGTCTTAAATCAAGAGTTGTTCCCTTTCAATATATTCATATTCTATATTTAGGGTTTTAAGTGACTGAAACATAACTGCAATTTTTTTCATTTCTGTTGCCTATTTAATGATATTGTTAATAGAATACCACTTTTGGAGAAGGCATATATATGGTTTAAGTGTAGAGCGCATGCTTAGCAGATACTGGCTTCAGCTGGATCCTGGGGTTCATGGAAGCCTGAGCACCATGAATCTGGCGACCCTTGAACCCAAGAACCCAACTCTGAAGCTTAACTCATCAGGCTAAGAACCTCTGAATAAATGATTTCTGAGTTGATTTCTGAGTCCCTATTTTTAAAGCCACCTTTTCATATATCATTGTTACATGTCAATCATACTTAATATTATAATAAATTTCTTCTTTACTTTTATTTAATTATTTTAAAATATGAACTTTCCTGTCCCCATTATGATTATGACGTGAGTGCATTCTTTGCAACATTTTAAAACTTATTTTTATTAAGGTAATAGTTTACAAGTAGGTAAGGATTTATCTCTATGATGTTAGGGTGTATATGACTTATTTTTTATGAAATGAAATTCAGCTTCCATGAAATTCAATCTTTTTTTTTCATGTGTTTGGGCCATGCAGCAGTGCTCAGGGTTTGCTTCTGGCTCCACATGCCAGGGTATACCTAGGCTTTTCGGGGGACTCAGCCCACCAGATGTATCCTCAGATTTTCCTGGTGGGTAGAACTAATTTAAACCCCATAGGGTTCCTCAAAAGGCCCGCTGTGGACACCTTTTTCCCCTGCGTGGATGGTTGAGGAATTTCCCAAGAGATGCGTAGCATTACATTTTCAGCCAGTATTTGACAATCTCCCCTTGTATATATCAGGCAAAATAATGGCCTCTATCAAATAATTTGGCTAAGAAATTCTGGCACCAAAGTTTATTTGAGAACCCCTTTTCTGGATAATAGCCAGCCCTAAAAGCAAAGACAATACTTTTTCTCTTTATCAAATATGTCCTTGCAGCTGCTTTTTCTGGTAATCAAGGGCGTAATCAGAGTGCAGATCCTGGCTATTGACTACTGACCCTCCTTTAGAAATAGGGAAACTCAATTTTGGGGATTTGGCTCCTCCCTTTATTTAACCTCTAAAACAATAGAGTCCAGTCTAGTAAAGATCAAGTTCCTAGATATTTTCTACTCCCTCCTAATCCTAATTTTGCATTTAAAGTAAGATGGCAAAGAGTTACCTTGAGTTAATTTGAGTTGTGACCTTCTCTTTTGTAACCTAGAATTTTTGCAGTCACACCCATAGCTTAGGTATTGTTACTGTTGTACTATGCTTTGTGATTATAATTATTCTTTACCTCTGGCTAATTTTACCCCTATAAATTCCCCAGCTCAAAAAATTAAACTTGTCACATTTTGCCAGAATGTGTTGACCCCACATACTCTGTGTGCATTTGTTATTTCATATTTCATATTCAACCACTCGTGTTACCTGTTTTCCTCTCGTGAAAGGACTCCATCCCACTAGGATTGCTGGGACACAAGACGCCTGCAGCATCCACAATCAAGGATCATTCCTAGTGGTGCTCAGGAGGTCATATGGGATGCCTGAAATCAAATCCAGTCAGCTTCATGCAAGGCAAACACCCTACCCACTGTGTTATCCCTCTGGCCCCAAAACTCAATTTTTATCAGTTTAATTCAGTGTTTTTAGAATGTTCACAATTTATGCAACTATTAATACCAAGTCTATAGCATTTTCATTACTCAATTGAGATAATAATTAGCAAGCATTGTCCACATCACTCTCCTACTTGCTAGAGAACATTGATTTTTCCTCTCTGTAGACTTTCTTATTCTGGATATTTCCTATAAATACAAATAAATAATCTTTTGTGTCCGGTTTCTCTCATTTACCGTACTTACATGGTTTGTCTATGTTAAGTCTAAGATATGCAGCATCTACTAGTAATTTACTCCTTTTTATCTTTATGAAGTTTTAGAAGTGTTTGTCCAAGTGTGTGGGTAGAAGGAGATATCAGTGTACCCATGTATGTATACTGTATTCCTATATTTCATACATATACTGTTATCTCTTTGACTCTGTATATGTTTATGATAGTATATTTTTACAGTATAATTACTAGTTGGAATCATAGTTTTAAAGTTTATTTACGTATTTGTGCATTCTTTATTGTTACAGTGCAGTAAATACTTGAACAAGTATGTGTTTGCAGGGAAATTACCCTTAATATATATTATCCCCATTTTGTTTCATTTTTAAGAACTTTGATTAATATTGGTGATCTTCGAACAGTAATATCAAAATAGGAAATCACACTGTGGACTCAAATTATTTCTGGCATAACAACCCCAAGTAATAAGATGAAAATGACAAACTACAGGTTAGAATTAGATGACTTTAAAAATCTTATTTGAAATCAATTTTGTTTGTTTGTTTCTTGGTCACACCCGTTGATGCTCAGAGGTTAATCCTGGCTCTGAGCTCAGAAACCACTCTTGACTCTGGGGACCATATGGGACACAGGAGGATCAAACCTTGGTCCATCCTAGGCCAGCCACTTCCTAGGCAAATGTCCTATCTCTGCTCCACTGCCCCAACCCCTGAAATAAAATTTAAATTGCTATATTTTACACATATTCTTTTCAAACTGTTCTTTATTTTATTCAAAGGCACAGCTGTAGATCACAGACCACGTATGATCATTATCCTTACAATATCTTTTTTATTTCCAATGAACAAACCAAAAGATCAGAAACTACTTATTATGAATTACCAAATATTTTAGGTTTATCACCTGCTTTCTTCCTCTTAGTTCTAGTTTTAGATACTCTTTATGAATATATTGTATTTATTGAAGTTGTCAGTTATCCTACTAAAGACATTTATTTCTAGTATGTATACCACAGTTTAAATGCAATATTAAGTACAAATTTCATAAACTGTTTCCTTATAAAATCAATTGTTAATTGATATGCCTAAATTTAAACTTCTATTTGGTACTTATATTTAATTATAGTAATATATGTAGTAATTATAGTAAAATACCAGCTATGTTTTATTAGATTGTTGGACATTTTGCACAACTATACAGGTCTATGTTTAAACTAATACTAACACATACTAGGTTTTGCATATATTTTGTGCATTAGATAACTTAAAATTAATTTTAGAATACTTGAACTCACAGTATTTTTGGAAAGCTGGAAGTGAGAGAAAGAAAAGAGGCTAAATTAAACAATAAAAATGAAAACATGGTTTCTAAGCTGAACCAGAGACAAAGTATGCCTGGACACTGGCTCATCTATCATCTTTGTGGCTGGTGAGCCAAGCAAAGAGCTCCTGTGTGTTCATTCAATCAGTGAACGATGCCACATTAGTGATGACAGTGGATGAGCACTTGGGAAAACTTGCTGAGCAACATGGACCACTGAAGCAGCAATCCTTTTCAAATCAATTTCAGTTTCTCAAGTGCTGAGTATGTAGTGATATTTCAAATCAATCTCTAGAGATGCATTCAAGTAGCAGCAGGAGATCCAATGCTATTGTTCCATTTACAAAGATGATCTAGAAACAAAATGTGAATACTGAAGCATCAAGTGTTATTTTTATGACTTTCTTTTTTTAAAAAAAGAGAATAAGACACAACAATTTTATAGCAGGCAAAAATCAACACTTTGGGTCATTTTTTCCTGTCTCTTTCAAATTCCTCAGCAACTTATCACCTGCAACAAACCAATATTTCACATATTAAATACTGAACCAGCTCCATCCATTAATATACAAGATTATGAGACATCATAGGTTTATTATACAATATTTATATACATATGGGTTATGTATATGCAGATGGTTTTAGATAAGCAAGGAAATCCCTAAGCTGAGATGATAGAATCTCAAATTAGAAATAAGTATATTGGAACAGAAACAATAGAATGCAGGCAGGGGTGAATGTGCTTTACTCCCAGAAGGAGTAAATCTTGAATACAGAGCCAGTAGTAACCCCGAGCACCACTGGGTATGGCCCTTCTAAAAGGAAAATAATTATATTGTCATACTCTTAAATTCTCTAATATTAAATACATTTTTGTTAGAAAAAAGCTTTTTATACAATTAAATCTGGAAACTGAAGATGTATAAGGATCTAGGTAATCAAAGTTTGGCTAAAAGAAGAGAAAAGGAGAAAGTAAAAATAGAGGAGAAAGAAAGGTATGCCAATTGAAACTAATCAGCTTTTCAGGGAGCAAGAAAAAGGGGTCTTAGACCAAAAGTCCTGCCTTATCTAATACAAATTATGAAAAAAAAAGAAAAGCAATAAAAACAATGAAGGAAGAAATAAGAGTATAGCAATAAGAAAATTTGTGAAAATTATTGTATTTCATAATGAAAGTTAAGTAAGTTTTTGATGCTATTTGATGATTCTGTTACTTCATTTCTGAACATTAGGTAGCTTCAGTTACACATTGGCATATATATTGGGGTGTTCCAATGGGATTGACAGTATTAAACAAAAATGGAATTATAGTGCAGCTTGGGGGTCCAAGAATTTCAAGCACGATTTTGGCATCTCAGCTTTTGTGGGTTGTATTTTCAGTTGAGAAGTCTTCTGGAAGTCAGAATATAAGAAGATGGTTTAAGGTGCCTGTACTCATTCCACAAAAAGTTACTGGTCCTTACAGACCAAATACCAGCATATCTGGAGTTTTGGTCAGATTGGTGTCTCTGCAAGAGAGCCATTGAAGAGTGGTGAAACAGATTGCGGGTGATATATGCAGCCTGTTTTCATCAGGCCAGCTTTTAGCTGAGTGGATGATGTACCCATAATTTTTCAGGGCTTGGTTCATATGATTTCAAGAACAGAGTTAGTCTATGGAGCTGACTGGGTGTAGACATAACAACTCTGTTTATAAAGTAGTTTTTAACTGCCAGAACTTTTATAAAAGATGAGAATAAACTTACCATTAGGAGAGATACCATGATGCAGAAGGTAGTTTCCCCAAAGTGAGGTTTATCTTTTGCACTCCAGATGTGTTGACCCCTGCAATTTTCCCAACTGTAAGATTCTCAAGTGCATAATTTGTGTTCGTGGACAACTACATTCACACTCTCCTCTGAAAAGAAAAAATAATGTGAGAATAAAACTTTCAATATAGACTAGTGATTCCATTTCTTAACCTTTTCCCCACTTCTAAAAGAAATTATTCATTGAAAATTATATATGTACTTCTGTTTATTGTAGTAGTTAGTGTACTATATGACTGGGATATAAAAATATCACTAAATGCCCAAGGACAGAAAATGGATAAAGAAAATGTTATATATCATATGTATGCATAGAATTCCTGTCATGTCCATACATGTATGGGGATACCAAGGCAAATATAAATTATGTATTATATATATTTTCTAAACTCATAGAAGTAGCAATGGCAAAACGAAGTTTTATTGTAGATGACAAAGGAATCAGCTGCTACTGTTCATGGGCAGAATCTCAAAGACAGTTTAGGCAAGGAAAAAGACACTAAATAAAAAAAGAATACTTTTTATTTTTTTTAGAAAAATACTTTTAATTTGACAGAAATTACAAATTGCTGCCCTGAGTACACTAGGTCAGGGTATCAGATTATCACTTAAGTGCAAAGATTATTCATCTTTCTTTGGCCACCATAAATTTAAAAAAGTTGAGGGACAGTTGTGAAGTTATATAGTAGTAGTTCAATGTTATTGAGCCTCTAAATAAGACTTGAGTTTAAATTTTTAAGGTTTGGATGCCTGGAGTGGCTCTACTGTGAGTCAGAATTTTAATTTGTCAAATGATTTAGTGATTAATATGTATATTTAATCTCTAATGAGGATAAAACAGAGTCAGATGCTACTAAGTATATATGCATATATATGTATATATACTTATTTATAACATCTGACTCTCTGTAAGCAGTTTTCTTCAGAAACATAAAAGTAATTCACCATATGGAAAAAGCCTGGTTTGAGAGAGGGAGACATCACTTTTGTAAGTTTTTTTCAGCATTTTTGATAGGAAAAATATAGTCAGAATATAGTCATTGTAAATTTGACTTAAGAAAAGTCTTTCATTTGAGAACTTGATTGAATAGTGTAGACTAACATGCAATCGTCAAGGTCTAATGAAAATAACATGGAAAAGAATTTGAGAATTTCACAGAATAATCAGTAATAGTCTATCTGCTGGTATTTTCCATTGAATAATTGCTGAATCTTTTAAAACATTTTTATTGGGTTTTGTTTGCTTGTTTGTTTTGGAATTCATCCAGCATAACTCAAGACACTCAGTAACTCAGTACTCAATGACTACTCCAGGTTCATTCTTCCAGGCTCAGTGCCCAAGGGCTTTTTCTGATTAATGCTCAAGGAATAATGCAAAGCCATGTATCAAACCCAGGACTACAATAAGCAAGATGTATGCTATAATCCTTTAAATTATCTCCCACCCACTCCCTGAAATATTGTTTAATATATAATTAATCCATTTGCTGAAGCAGAAAGCACTAGAAAGAGAAAGGAAATGTTCCTAAATAGATAAAATCATACTAATATAGTCAGTAAATTATTATTTAAGATTTTATAACTAAGATACAGGATTAGCCTAGATGTCCAACAGTAGATTAGTAATATATTGTGAAGATGAGGTAAATATACACAATGGAATGCTATACAACTGCAAAGAATGATGAAATCACGCAATTTTTTGTAACCTGATTGAAACTGGAAGACATCTCTTTGAGTGAAGTAAGCTAGAAAGAAGACAAACACAGGATGATCTCACTTATCTGTGATATTTAGAATAACTGAATGAGGAAATGTAATGTAGTAAAGTGGGGATGTTTTGATCATCATTGATGCCAGAGCTTTGAGAGAAGGACAGAGAAAGAAATCAAGGGAGAAAGGAAGATGAAAAAGGGAAGTAGTGGGGGGGGGGGGAGAGGATTCATCAAGTTTTCAGTTATATTGATGACATGAAGAGTGGTAGAACTGTAAATCCAAAGCACAGACTCAACAACACTGAAAAACATGAGCTCTAAGTAGCAACAAATGAACTTTCTAATGTGCCTGTCAGATGGCAGAGAGTGAATAAGGGCAGAGGTGGAAGGAGGGTTAGGAGATAATGAACACCGGTGACGGAAGCTAAAACTGGTGGTGTGATTGATGCTGAAATATATGTTTAAAACTTAATTATCAGTAACTTCATAAATCACAGTTCTTTAAATAAAAATAATTTTAAAAAAGATTTCATCATCTTGAGTGAGTATATCTATAAATGGTACCTTCTATTGTTTTACATAGTAAATTGCAAAGATATTGATATAGTTAAATAGAAACTTGTCTATTATGAAGTTACCTTTTCTGAAAAATGGTGTGCTAGTTTATTTCTGGAGTATTTTCTAAAATAAATATTTATTTCTCACAATTCAAAATGGATTGGTAAAAAGGGTTTGTAGTTAAATAAGCTTGATAAATTCTTTAAATTTTCTGTTCCTTATGCAAAGTACACTTTTTTTAATACAATGAAATAATGTAGAAAAACAGCAGTCAAGATTCATATTTATCTTTGTTTAACTAAGCACCCTTGAATGAAAATCTTTATTATGGAGGTTAGGAATTTATTTTAGAAGGTACTGTCATTGGAGTAGTGGACATGCTAAAAGAAGTTAAAAAAACTCTGGGTTTATTAATGAGTATATTACTATAGCACACACCAAAGGGATAGTCCTATAGAGAACTCTGGGACACTGTGAAAGGAGCTTCAGATATTAAAAAAGTTATCATATCAAAGTATCTGTTCTCAAATTTCCAGTTATTGTTGATTTAGAGCTATTCAACATATATAAAATTATTATGAAAAAGACTTAAATATTTCTAGAAAACAAGGGGGCAAATATAATTCTCACAACTCGGTTGACATTGTCTATAATTAACAAGTCTTAAAAATCATTATAATGTACTTTAGTTAACACTTCTCCTTAACCC
Source organism: Crocidura indochinensis (assembly GCA_004027635.1). Classification (NCBI taxonomy): domain Eukaryota; kingdom Metazoa; phylum Chordata; class Mammalia; order Eulipotyphla; family Soricidae; genus Crocidura; species Crocidura indochinensis. The sequence continues at coordinate 7,222 of PVKC010006017.1, read as the reverse complement.
TAAGAAACTGATTCAGGCTTGTTATATCTTTATCTAGCAAAAAAATAAATAAATAAAAAAGCATAAAATAAATTGGTTGAGAAAGCAAAAGTTCAGAGAAAGTGGTGTATATCATTGTCGATAATACAAAACAAATATTCAATGCTATTTTAAGCTAATATATCTCAATTTGAAAAAGTAATCGAAAAATTAAAACTAAAATTTCTGATGTACATAGTTAATAGGGAATGGAGTTAATATGCAAATATTTGTGCATTTAAATTTTTCCTAATTTGGTATTTCCAACTTTTCTTCAAAAGACAAATTTGATTAAAATAAAGTTATAGGAAAGATCAGTATGCATCTTACCACCCACTTCTCCACCTAGAATTAGAGAAAGCAATAACATTGAAAATAGAATATAAAAATACTAAGGGGTGGGGCGGAAAGATAGCACAGTGGCATTTGCCTTGCAAGCAGCCGATCCAGGACCGAAGGTTGTTGGTTCAAATCCCAGCGTCCCATGTGGTCCCCCGAGCATGCCAGGAGCTATTTCTGAGCAGACAGCCAGGAGTAACCCCTGAGCAATGCCGGGTGTGGCCCAAAAAAGGAGCAGGAGGAGGAGGAGGAGGAAAAAAGAAAAAGGAAGAGGTCAACCAGAAAGAAGGGGATAAGAAAGAGGAGATGGAAGAGGAGAAGAAATAGGATGAAGCAAAAGGGAAAAGGGATAGAAGAGAACAAAAAGAAAGAGGAGGAAGAGTAGAATAAGTAAAAGAAGAGAAAGAAGGAGAAAGAATGAAGAGGAAGAGGGAAAGGAGAATCCTGTAGAATTGGTGGGCATCAAACATACATTAATTTATTTTATAACTATAAAATTATCTCCTTTTGGGGCCCGGGAGATAGCATGGAGATAGGGCGTTTGCCTTTCATGCAAAAGGTCATCGGTTCGAATCCCGGTACCCCATATGGTCCCCCGTGCCTGCCAGGAGCAATTTCTGAGCATGGAGCCAGGAGTAACCCCTGAGCACTGCCGAGTGTGACCCCCCCCCCAAAAAAAAAACACAAAAAAAAATTATCTCCTTTTTTGTTTTGTTTTGGGCCATACTCTGTGTTGGTCTAGTGTAATACCTGTTTCTGCACTCAGGAATTACTCTTTGCAATGCTAGAGAGACCTTATGAGATGACAGGAATTGAACCTTGTTAAGCTGTGTGCCAAGCAATTGCCCTACCCATGGTGCTATCTATTTGGCCTCTTGCCTTCTTTTGTAAATAAGTATTAGTTACTTAAAAGTGTACACAACTATTTACCTACTAATTACATACACAAAGATATCCCATAAAACTAATGGTGTTTATACTGTATCACCTGAAAAATATCTGTCTACTCAGAAGCAAACACATGGAATCTAGTATAGGGCACAAAAAGCAAAATTTTTATTAAGAGATCATTGGTATCAGTGAGAGGCATACTACTGCTGAATCAAGTATACATTCTCATGTTCTAATTTATATAAAAATTCTTTTACTTGAAAGTTATACCAGGTCTGGAAATATTGCTTAAGAAGTTTAAAGAAGACTTCAAATTTCTATTAAATAAACAACTTCCAGGCTAAAGGCTTCATGATAGGACCTAGGGAGTTACATAAGCATGCATTGACTTTTTCAAGTAACAAATTGTCTTGCTTCAAGACAATTACATAATTGGTGCCATATCTATGATTTCCTATACAATAGTGCTAATTGATAGTGTCCAAAAGAAAGCAAACCCACACCTCGAATATGTATGTATCTCAGCTGGAACAGAACACTTCACCCTATGAGTTTAGTCACTTTTTTGCTAAACTATATCACTGAACTCTGAAGGAGATAGTAATTTATACTTATTTGTGCTTATTTATATTTTTGGCATTGCATAGATGATGTAATATGAGGACTCAAAAGATAAGCTAATTAACAAGATATAGCTTGTGTTGTATGGACTATGTATTTTAAGATCCCTGTGAAACAAGCTATTGTGTCAAAAGAACAAGAACCTTAAGGTAAGTATACTTACTTACTATTGCCATTAATTATTTACTAAATGTTTCTCCTATTTACATTTACTCACCAAAATTTCCTGTCTGACTTATGTAAAAGCTGACAGGCATAATTTCCCAATGAGACAGACATTTGAAATTCTGGAACGGAATAAATGTCAAACAGAAAAAAAACAATGGCAGGGTATAAGTCTCTTGTACTCGGTATTTGACAAAATAATCAAGAACACAGAGCTGATACAATTTTGGTAAGCTCTGCCTATCTATTTTACTTGTTGACACTGGTGTGTCTCTGATTGATTAATAGCCATGCTATTTTGGTTAAATGGAAGAAATATCACCTTTTATAAAGGTATATTATAGTTTTATGATTACTAATAGATAAGAGAAAAAGTACAGGTAAACCATAGTTCAAAATGCAAGGTTATTTAAAGAACTATAAATACATAATATGACAGTTGTCAACTACTTAAAAACTTCATAAATACTATCCATTTTTAGAGTCAGCTTTTCTTTGTGAAAAAGAGTTCATTGTTGATGACCTCCTCAAAAAGAAAACAGATTTTTAAAAACACAATATGACCAAATTCAAGCCTATCATCTTGAGGCAAATATATTCTTCCTAGTGGCCAGAGTGGTGGTGCAACTAGCCTAGGACAAACCACAGTTCGATCTCACGGCATCCCATATGGTCCCCCAAGCCAAGAATGATTTCTGAGCATATAGCCAGGAGTAACTCCTGAGCATCACAGGGTGTGGCCCCCAAACCATATGCACATATACATGTATATATGTGTATATATGTATATATAATTCTTTCTAGTCACAATGACCCAGTATACATCCTGGGTCATAACCCATATAACCCATCCTAAGTTAATGAATTAATATCTGTCTCTGAATTGTATGCTTGTCAACCTTATTTGGAACAAATTTCAAAAATTAATATCACAAAAAGACCAAATTAAAACTATATTCCAGAAGGCACAATACTTTATAACTGTATAAACTATTGTGGAATAAATATGTAAACAAAAGTCATCTTGTTTTTAGTCTACTTAATAGACTTCCTTTCTCTTATTTCAAACTTCTTAATGTTAAGATATTATCATTCAAGCATTTCAAAGGGTAAACCCAGCCTGAAACTCAAGCCAATACCATATGGAACAGAGAATAAAATTAATTAGCATATTATTAATTGCATACTATTAATTTTCAAGGACAATTGCAAATTAGATTGTAAGTCATTTCTAAAGTACAGCCTATGCATGTGGAATATCTTCTTGTCTCAGATAGGTTATTCATTTATTAAGATTAAAATATTTCTTTCCAATTGAAGTTCTATAAGAATGCTGTAAAAGGGGGACAGATGTTGAATAGGAAGTATGAGAGCTTGCCAATAAATTAGAGAGTAAAATATCAAGCAAGAATTAAAAAGTTCCTTATACCATACCTAACCCAGATATTCAGAAAAAGTAAATCAGTTTAAATTATCAGTTAACAGAAACTAAAACTTTATATATTTTTGTCTCTGCAATTGCCTTCAATATTCAGCTAATACCAGTAAGGCAGGGTTCTTTGAAAATTATGTTCAAAGCAACATTATTCACCATCAACTATAATTTACATTCACATTGGATACATATGTACATATATACATATATAGTAAGTACATGTTGTACATGGTGTATGGATTTATATATACTATATGTGTATATATATGTGTATTCATATGTTTGTTATATGCTATATGTTACATATATGTTATATTATGTTATATTATATACTATATATGCATACATGTGATATATAGTATAACCCAATGATACAGCAAATTAATAAGTATATTCATTATTTGGGTGATTTTTCCTTAATTTTTATATGAACTTTTTCTAACATATTATTAAAAGCTTAGCCCAAAACCAAATAAACTTTCTCTTTTAGGCCAGTAAAAAAAATTTTTTTTACTTCTTTACCACTTTCATTACTAACAATGTGTTATATATTGACTTCTATATTGACTTTAAGTGGACTTGGTCTTTGCCTAAACTCTTACAATCTAGTTGAGTTAGTCATAGCAATTCAAACTTTAATATGCCAGAGAGATAGTGCAGTGGGTTAGTTGGCTATGGAACTTGCTTTGAACATGGCCCTGGAAACCCATGTGGTCCTTCAATCACTGTCAGGAGGAAATCCTAAGTGCAGATCCAGGTGTTACTCCTGAGCACCACAGTATTTAGCTCAAAAACAAAAAGAAAAAAGACAAATATCTTTAAAATGCTGGTGAGAAGATTAATTTTAATGGATATAAAAGTGGTGGTTACATGTAAAATCATTGGCCAGAATACTGTCTACATACATGGTGATTAAGCAGAAAGCACATCCACATATTTTAACACCTTTACCAGCCCATATCTAAAAAGTCTTTTATTTCAGTGGAGTCAACCTATGACCTTGTTGATTTGTAGTTTGCCAAACAACAAATTACTTGTGCATAAGTAATTTAAATAAGTCCAAATAACCATACTGTATGAGGCATAGTTTTGATATTTTATAATAAAAATCTCAGAGTGATCTTTAAACTGCAAAACCATCTTCAAGTCATGCCAGCACAATAATATAACAATGTAGAAAATAAATTTGGGTTTTGATACACTGAGAAGATATGATCAGTTAATCTAACCCTTGCAGGTATATTTTTATGTATTATTTAGGATAATTAATTCATGTAATGCAACTGTGGTATATTCATTCTATACTTATACATCAGTGAAGATTAACTCTATCCATCAAATAAAAAAATGAGGGTTTTTATATAACTGGATTGTAATTATTATTATATGCTATGATTAATCAACTGGTTAAAATTATTAGGCTAGCTTAACAGGCTCTGTTCTTTTTAGTGCTATTATATATATACCAAAAATGCATATAATGCATTTACATATATACCTATATATTAAGTCCCTATTCAGTTTTAAAAAGTCAATGCATCCTAGGAAATGAAGCTCTTATTTCCCAAAAATATTTTATTTTTAGCTTTTCCTTGATTCAAACACAGGAAAATTAAGTAACTAAATACCTCAATTGTGTCAAGAACTATATGGTATTCTTCAGTGTTTTTTGAGCAAATGAAATATTTGGTTTCGTATACTTAGAGGAGCTTGGAGAGGAAAACATCATCAGTGAAGCCTAGAGAGGTTTGGTATATGAACCACCTGACAAAATAATTTAGGAACTAGTCACTGGAAGAACCACATACTAAGAAAGGAATAGAGAATAAATGCTCTCTTTTCTGCAATCTTCAATCTGTTTGTCACACATTAACTAAAATCAATCATAAGGCAAGAAAATCATGGTAATGCAAATTGCAGTTGTGAGTTTCCTAGAAGTACACATAAGCAAGAGGGAGACAAGGTAAAGAATATACAATATGGCACAACAATTGGATGGAAAGATATAATTAGAAAGATCCTATATATTCTGTAATAATAAACTGTTTATTGCAAATAATAGTCATTGGCTTTGTTTAATAGTACAACTATTTTTTCTACTACCATGGGTCTGTTTCTGTTCTTTTAGTAATTCCTTTTATTTCAACAGTAAATAATACAAAAAATAACAAATTTGAAACAATAGTTTTTTTTTCTACTAAATTCTAGTCATAAGGACTCACCTAAGGATAATGAATTTGCTTTAAAATCCATTGCATTTTCACTCTGGCCCTCAACTCTTTTTAAACAAAACTGGTCTCCAGAGTGCATGTTATTTTCAGAAAGCCATTATTTCTCTCCTTAAGATCATGAACCCTATTTTCCAGACTAAATCTTAGAAACACTAACCTAGAAATGTTAAACAAACAAAAAATGTTAGACTTAAATCAGAGAAATAGTACAGAAGGTGAGGCACTAACCAACCAAGGTTTGAGCCCCACTAGATGGGTATGGTCCCCTGAGCTTGCTAGAGTGATTTCTGAGTACAGAGTCAGGAACCGCCCTTGAGCATTGCTGGGTGTAACCCCAAAACAAATCACAAGCAAAAATCACTAGCTTCTGCTTTCTGTCAGTATATAGCTCACAGTACACAATCAATTATTAAAACTCATCAATTTTTATTAAAGTAAAATTAATATTACCTAGCAATTTTTATAACTAAAGGTTCCTTTTTTTTTCTTCTCCAAATTTATAACAACCTAAAGTAGAGTGAATTGTAAATTTATGTTCCTGTACACTCTGTCATACAGATTCTGGAAGTCAGTGATTTAATCTAAATAGTATTTAATTTACATTGCAGCATACTTACATGAGGTAAAAACATAAATTCAGTTTTTATATAACAATGAAAAAAATCTAACAAAAGACAAATAAGATATTGTAAGTTATTTTAATGTCTATTATATGGTTTTTAAGATATTCATGTAAAGTTAAAATTATAATTCCAATTTGTATTGAATTTATTAAGATAAAATATGGTTTTCATCATTTTTGTTTTATAAAATACAGTATGACTATGCTATATCATATCATGGGTAATATTATATACATTTACATTATACATTTTATTGTATAAAAAACTAGAAGTGATTACCTTCACTGTAATTGTTAAAGAATACTTCTAACTTAAAATTAAAATGTTATTCTTAAATTATATTTTCTAAATACAGTACAAATTCAAAGAATCAATTCTAGAAACAGGTATAGTATTAAAAATCATTGTATACTATTTTTTCTGTTCATATATTCCTCAGAATTAGTAAATACATTATTTCAGATATAGGTATATTGATGTATATAAATGTCTATAAATATATCACTTATATTATTATATTGACATTGTTTTACTTTTTAATAATAAAATGTTTTTTTTTCTGAAGTGGAGTCTCTTTGGAATTTGTTTTATTTTTTTTACACGATTGACTATAATTGTAATGCTATGTTTTAGTGAAGAATGTTATTGTATCTTTTCCACCAGAATGTCAATATCCCAAGTCCTTACCTTTTCTCCCACCCTTAAAATATACCAAAACATATTTGGTAACCCATTCTTATGGTCACAGTCAAAGAGTTTGCTTTTATTAGTTTATTTCTGTCATATTTAGAAAAAAAGATATTATGACATTAGAATAAAACACTAGGCACTTTTATTGATAGATAGCTTTTTTTGTTTTGTTTTGGTTTGGTTTGGTTTGGTTTGGTTTGGTTTGGTTT
>PVKC010006016.1:0-31938 GCA_004027635.1 Crocidura indochinensis | reverse complement strand
TTCCTTCCTTCCTTTCTTCTTTCCTTCCTTCCTTCCTTCTTTCTTTCTTTCTTTCTTTCTTTCTTTCTTTCTTTCTTTCTTTCTTTCTTTCTTTCTTTCTTTCTTTCTTTCTTTCTTTCTTTCTTTCTTTCTTTCTTTCTTTCTTTCTTTCTTTCTTTCTTTCTTTCTTCTTTCATTTTTTGTTATGATTTGGAGGCAAATTCTGAAGTACTCAGGGATTTCTCCTGGCAGTTTTCAAAAGACCACATGCCATGCTAGGAATTAAATCCAGGTGAACTGTATGCAAGGCAAATGCCTTACCTTTGTATTATCTATCTAGCCTCTATGTGCTAGAATGTTTCATACAATAACTCTATGTAAAAGTTTTACTAATCACAATGCTCCAAATAAAAAAAAAAACCTCATGATTTAAATAAATACATCAGTGAGCGATGAAATTTTGTGATGACACACAAAACTCAGTGGCATTTTTGTACATAAATAATTAAACAAAATAAAAAAAATTACAAGACTATCCCTTTCAAAATAGTCAGAGACCTAGGAATCAACTTAAAGAAGGTGAGAAACATATGAGTGAAAATATAAATAACTGCTAAGAGAAATAGAATATACAAGGAAATGGAAAGAAGTCACTGTTCATGGATAGGAAGAATCAGCATTGTTATAAGGACCATGTTCCCAAAGCACTATACAGATATAACATAATTGTTATTAGAATTTCTATGACTATGTTCAATGACATGGAACAAATTCTACTAAAGTTTGCATGGAGCCATAAAACTCCCCAAATAACCAGAGATATCCTAAGAAAACAAAATAAGACAGGAGCCAAGATATTCAAGCTCTAATAAAAAGACATGTATGGAATGGAAGAAAATGTATAAAATACATTAGGTAAAGGGGTGAGATCAAAGATCTATTAATCACTTATAAAACTCACCAACAGAAAATTCACTTACCCCATCCACAAATAGAGTGAGAAGTTGAGAAAGAAACTTTCCCAAAGAATACATACATATAAAAAAGTTTTTATCCTCAGATAGGAAATGCAAATCAAAATAAATGAGCTATTCTCTCAGCCTGCGAGAATGACACATACTAAAACTCTGGAATCAACCATTATTGGTAGGGTTATGGTACAAAAAAACAAACAAAAAAACCCCAAAATAAACCACCATCCACTATTGGTGCTGTTAATGCAAAAACTGACTTTTTCCTGGGCTTACACAATTTCTTGAGAATTATATAACACAAAGGTTAAGAAGTTAGTGTTTACAAAAATAAGCTCTTATCTATTAGGGATAAGAACCCATATTTATTAAAAATGCAGGGTTGCCTCCCACCAGAAACATGTGTCATGTAGACCCAATTTAGAATCCAAGTGATTGGACAGCAACCATCCAACTCAGAACCACAGATCCCAGACGTGGAACTGACACAGGTCCCAGCAACAGTACCAGGAACCAAACTCCTCTGAGGGAAACCAGGAATGTCATCCAGCACAAACTTGCACCAGTTTTAACATGACATCCTGACATGAGGAAATGGCAACAACTTAAGCTAAGAGAGGGTTGCCCCATCTCAGCACTTAATGGTATGATGCGACCAGGAGGCATCCTTTGGCCTCAGCAAAAACCAAAATTGCTATCTACAGAAGACTGACTTTGGGGCTGGGCGGTGGCGCTGGAGCTAAGGTGCCTGCGCTAACCTAGGACGGACCACGGTTCGATCCCCCGGTTCCCCATATGGCCCCCCGTGCCTGCCAGGAGCGACTTCTGAGCGAATAGCCAGGAGTAACCCCTGAGCGTCACGGGTGTGACCAAAAAACAAACAAAACAAAACAAAAAAAAAGACTGACTTTGACAAATATCTGCTGGACAGAATCTATCAAGGGGCCAATGAGGAAGTTCCTAGCCTACGCCTCGGCCTAGGATTTGTACAAAAACCAACATTTTTAATTCCAGAGGTCTATGACAACTGTAACTGAGCAGAACTTCTGGAACTATGCTGAAAGACTATACCCTAGGCTTTGTTCTAGGTTCTGAACAAAAACCAAGGTCAATAATTACAGAAAGACTGATTACAACAGAGATGGAACAGAACTACTAGAACCATAATGAAAAACTCTCTCCTAGCCTTCACTCTATGACCTACATAAATAACAAGATCTTCAGCTACAGAGGCAGAATATCATCAACTGCATCTGACTTTAAGGTTTCCTGGCACTATGTAAAGACCTTGGGGTGTGCAAGTTAGCGAGCATGGAGTCGGTAGTTGTTCCCATGGCAGTATGCTTCAAGGTCGGAGAAATCCTGTATCTTTTAGGCCAAGGGAATTCCTGCTGTAACTTTCCCTATATTTACTGTGCTTTTTCACACACACACACACACACACACACACAAACACACACACACACACACTGACACACACAGAAATACAACCTTTTCTTTTAAAGAAGTTGCTGGTCTGGTTTGTTTGTTTTTCTCACTTTTTCTTTCTTTTTTTTTTCTTTTCCAGTAGCTGATGCTTTGGTTTTTAGCTTATTATGTGCTTATCCTTTTTTTTTGTAATCTTGTTGATACTCCCTTATTTTTTGTTTCTGGGTGGTCTTGTTTTACTACTCTTTTCTTCTTTTTTCCCTTCCTTCTTCTAAATGGATATTTATAACACCTAGACTGACTCCTCCTAACTTCTCTCTTTTATTTGTTTGCCTTTTTTTTCTTTTTTCATTTTTCTTTCTTCCGTCAGATGGTACCAAGGCCAGACAGTTGAATATTCATTTGGTGGTAATAAAAACTGATCAGACATGAGCACCAAATCTAAAGTCAATGACAACAGAATCAATACCCAGTCTACAACAAGCTGTACAATGGGAGAACAGTTGCACTAGCATTATGGGGGTAAAGGAGAAATATGTGGGATGCATGCTGGGAACAGGGGTGGAGGGAGGACAACATTGGAGGTGGGAATGCCCCTCACTTATTGTCACTATGTGCCTCAAATACTACTGTAAGAGAATTGTAATTCACTTTGACCACAATAAAAAAAAAGAAGTTAGTGTTTATTACACAGTTTATATAGCTGTGTCATGTTTCTCCCAAATGTCCAGGCTTTTCCTTTACTCACATGTGATGTCACTTGTCTGGTCTCATTCTGTCTGGTCCTGTATATAACCTACTGATCCTGAGCCCCGCGGTCTAATTGCTCCAGTGTACTATCACTGTGTCTTGCGTCTGCATCACTATCTGCAGTGCTTTCCTAGACCGAAATCATATCCCTGGACCTTTTCGGGACAATATCTCAACAGTCTTCTGTAATCTTGTTCAAAATTTCCAGTCTCCAGACTGCTGCCACCTATTTATGGTCGAGATTTCTGTGCTCTAAATCTGTACTCTATACCTATTACTGTGCCTTTCTTAAAATGTACACACAACTATTTCTGGTTATTCCATTCCAATTTTCCTAGTGTCTGACCATAGTTGGCCATAGTGCACTTGTGGCATGAAACTCCTGTACTCAATATCTGTCCCTGACCAAATATGCCATCTGCCCAGATGTGCATGTGGGTTTTACATGATCCTAGGGCATTTGGAGAGGGGGGACATGAAGATAAATATTCGGGGTTTCCTTTTATCTGCTGCCATTTCTCATCCCAGCAATTCCAATATCTATTTTGAATGACCACTTCTACTATGGGTGAGATTTAAAGTGACTAAATTCTCCTATTGTCCCACCTCTTCACTCTATATTTATATCTATATCATCTATCTATCTATCTATCTATCTATCTATCTATCTATCTATCTATCTATCTATCTATCTATCTATCTATCTATCTATCTATCTACCTACCTACCTACCTACCTATCTATCTATCTATCTATCTATCTATCTATCTATCTATCTATCTATCTATCTATCTATCTATCTATCTATCTATCTATCTACCTACCTACCTACCTACCTACCTACCTACCTATCTATCTATCTATCTATCTATCTATCTATCTATCTATCTATCTATCTATCTATCTATCTATCTATGTCTGTATCTATAAGCATATCAATTAGTTTAGAAAGCAATATGAAGCTCTATCCAAAAATAGAACTAGAACTAGTATACTATTTGACATTTACTCTCAAAACACAAAAAGTTTGAACTTGAAGGAATATACTTACATTTATGTTCATTGCTGCACATTATGCAATAGCCAAATGCCCACCTACAGGTGAATGAATCAAGAACTTGTGGCTTATATACATAGTGGAATACTATGCATCTCTAAAAAGAAGAAAATCATACAATCTGCAATAACATGAATGGAACTAGAAGGTGCCATGCTGAGTGAAGTTAATCTGAAAGAGAGAGATGGATACAGAATGATATCTCATATGTGGGACTTAAAGACACACAGCAAGAAGTGACAAAAGATCAAAGGGAACAGAATGGTAAACCTAATTCATACAATTGAGGTAGGGGAGTTGCTTGGGAAGAAAGGGAGTTAGGGACCTTGAAAGACAAAGTGTTTACACTAGTCATAAATATGGTATGGAAATAAGAACATGAAAATCCATCATTATTTTAATTATTATTATTATTATTATTATTATTATTATTATTATTTGGTTTTATACCACTCCTGGCAGTGATCAGGGGTTACTCTTGGCTCTGCACTCAGGAATTACTCCTGGTGGTCCTTGGACACCATGTGGTATTCTTTTTCTTCGTTTGTTTTAACATTTTGATGTGATATAAGTGATTTTCATATTGATATCAAGTTACCAATTCTATATTTTTGTTGTTCATAATACAGTTGGTTTGTTTTCACACATACAGTTATTCATGATTGAGTTTCAGTCATGCGATGTACAAAACTCTTCACCAGTGCACATTTCCCATCACAAATGCCCCCAGTTTCCCTCCGACCCTCCCCCTTGCCTGCCTCTGAAGCAGGCAATTTTCTTCTCTCTCTCTCTTTCACTCTCACTTCCTCCCCACTTTAAACACTGTTATTTGCAATATTGTTAGTGAGGAGTATCATGCCTACTACTTTATCTTCTTTTAGCACCTAATTCTTGTCCAGAATAATCATTTCCATCTATCATTATTTTTTGGGCCCTTTTCTGTCCTAATTGCACTTTCCTGCTATTTTGGGGGAGCTTCACACCAGGGACTGATCTTACTGGTCCGTATTGCTATTGTCTTTGATTCTATTACCATACTATATTTCATACTATTATTCTATTCATGCTATCTTATATCCCACAAATGAATGAGATTATTCTATGTCTATTCTTTTCCCTTTGACTCACTTCACTCATGGAAATACAAGTACATTTACACAATGGAATATTACAGAACTATCAGAAAAAATGAAATCATGAAATTCAGGGACCATATGGGATACCGGGTATCGAATACTGGTCAGCTGCATACAAGACAAACACCCTTCCTGCTATACCATCACTCCAGACCCAGAATTTATTATTAATAGTAGTTAATAATGAATCTCAATCTACTAAAACACAGTAAGTAATAACAAATAAACAAGCTTTGTGATGTTTCCTTAATGTCCATCAGCACATTAGCCCTCCCATTGATCCTCATTGTCAATAACTTACATGGAATTTTCTTACCACTTTGAGTTTGCTGCTGGCTACTAAATGCCCTCTGTGTAACAGTGGTTGCCATGCCTCTAGATGGCTTTTCTGATGGGGAATAAGATGACACTCGCTTGGGTGGGGCATTTGGACTGCCAAACAAAGTGGGTAAGGAAAGCTAAGAAGACAAGATATCGATTAAGGAAGCAATTAAATAAAGACTCTAAAGCAGCTCATTGGGACTCAAGGCACTTCAGCATGTGGCTGGGGTTCCTTTTGCTCTCTCCATTTTTGAGGAGGATGTTAAATGAAAATCCAATTGAATGCCGCGCTGTCTCTCTGATGATCACTTGGCATACAATTTATTTAATTTTGGGGTGTTTTTAGATAATCCCATTTCACAGAGGATAGAACTGAGGAGTTCTAAGATTGGCAATCGTGCAGGCTGGGAAGAAGGAAGATGAGCCTATAACTTGATCCCAGCTGCCTGTAATAACTATCAGTCCATTTAGCTTCATGAACCCATGACACTCTGGAAAGCGAGTGACTTTGCAACTGTCATCTCCCATTTTGCTAGCTCTAGTATAATTTTATTTACCTTTTACTCATTTGAATTTTCTGTTTAGGCACCAATGATTTACAAAGATGCCCATTGCAGAACTTCAGGCTTCCACTAAAGGGTGTTCTGGCAACAAGACCCGTGTAGGCCAGCAGAGGGCAGTGGAGTCGAAAGCTAAGGTCCTCTCCATTCCTAGGCCAAAATTGAAATCTGGCCAGTTCTTCAGTCTCAGCTGGAAAAAGTCCAGTCTAAACCGACACAACACAGAGGCCGAGATTAAAATAAAATCCTATCTAATCAGATCAGGAAATACAATCTGAACATTGTTCCTTGGAATATTTGGAATAAAAAAATAGGGTTGCCTCTGATTCCATGCATGAAATATATAAAGGATAGAGCTTTGTGTCTCCTGTCATCTCAATTTATAGAGCTTATTAATGCCATTAATAGGAGCCATTTCATCTTTGCTAAAATGATAGTGATGATAAATGCAGGAGCTCTGGGATGTTGTCTCCAAGTATTACATGTGACTGAATGTTTCTCCAAAATCAACTATTTAAGCAAGTTATTTGGCCCATGTCACAGGATGTTTTAAAAATATTACTTTTTTAGATTGTTGCCGGTTTTTATATCTGAAAACTACTAGGGTTTGAAACTAAAGGCCAGATCATCATGATAGAGGAGTAGACAATTCCTCATGACAAAGCTATTCTGCCAGAAACCTTTGAGCCTGTTCTCTTCTTTTTTTTTCTTGGTTCTCAAAGATTATTCCCTGTTAATGTGTCTGGTCAGCTTCTGTATAGTGAAACTTTAACATCTGTGGGTGCACATGGTCAACATATTGCCGAGAGAAGACCTTTGTTCACCCACTCTATCAGAGTAGGTATAAGCAAAAGCCATTCACAGTAGATATAGAGCAGAGAATGTTTGAACATTCATTACTGCTTTCCAGTGTATTTCCTTTCCAGTGTATTACTTGTTTCAATGTGCTGAATTCTTGCAACTCCACGAGGTGATAAAACCAAAGACTGACTGCATAGGTGTATTTATGTGGCACCATGTTGGTGAATATGTGGTGGTCCCAGAAGTAAAAGTCAGCTGTTAGCATAATCAATCCCCATTAGAGATTTGAAAGCTCTGTTGTCTATGCCTATGTTGATATATCCTGCTAATACCCTTTGTGGGTTGCTGGGCTCTTTGATTTGTGCTCCTGTGCTGACTCTTTACTAGAGATCATATAGTGTCACTGTCATTGAAATCACCCAATGCCAGGTTCTATTGGTTTATGGATGGAACTATTCCATGTGATCTTAAATAAGACTTATCTTTTCTCTTTCTAATCTCTGTCAATTTTAGTACTCCTCTCTTGATCCCAAGAAGGATAAAGAAGGATAAATAATTGGCTTCTTCCTTTGTTGAGTGAAGTATTATGATCCACATTGCAGAGGTAACAGAGAAGCCCACACCCTCACCACCTGTTCAAGATCACAGAACAAAGTTCAGTCTCAGATCTGACTGAGATTTGGTACATCTAGGTCTCTTTCAGGAAGGAATGATATTTTCCTTCCTACTTCCATGAATCTTCTCCATGAGGTTTCACTGACAATATTTTCCGTACATGTTACAATATTTTCATGCACACGTAGCTAATGAACCTGTCTGTTTTATATGTTCTGCTCTAGTCTACCTGACTCTTTTCTGCTAGAAAAAATTTCTCTTTTTTTTTTGAACACACCTAATGGTGCTCAGGAATTTCTCCTTGCACTGTGCTTAGAAATTGCCCTTGACAGGCTTGGGGAACCATATGAGATGCCGGGAATCAAACTGGGGTCTGTCCTGTGTTGGCAGCATGCAAAGCAAATGCCTTACTACTGTGCAATTGCTCCAGCCTCCTGAAAACCTTTCTTAATAATTTACTGGAGGTCTCCATAGGTTCTTTATAGGTGCTGATAAGGTTCTGAACACCCAACTCCTATACCTTTGAAGCCTACTATTTTGGGGGTGTGGTATAGCTAAGCATTTCTGGGCAGAGGTTACCAGAATAAATTAGGACACCCCCAGGGCAATTCTGACCTTTTCTTTTCTACTGGTATACCTATACCTTCACACAAGTTTCATTAACTGACACCTCATCCTTGGTTCATGTTCTAGGGGAAGGAGGGGAGGAAATGTTGGACATAGCCACATTTTGAAATAATTTGGCTCTTTTTTAATGATATTGGAGGAGCAGAGAAGAATCTTTCTCTCCTTTCCAAATTCTTCTAGGACTGATCAATCAATAAAATTAACATTGACATATTAGTAAGGGGAAGACAAATTTAGCAATAGCTAAATTGGCAAATATACTTGGATAGAGAATATGCATGAATAATGCAAATGTCTATGCCAACCCAAGGAATGGATTAGGTGCTAGAGGCTTCAAGAAAAGAAGGCCTATGGGCCTGGGTGATAGTACAGCAAGTAGTGCATTTTTGATCTGCAGCATCCCATATGTTCCCCGGGGCCTTCCAGCAGCAACCCCTTGAGCACCACCATGTGTGATAAAAAATACCCAATAAATAAATAAATAGAAATAAAAGGAAGAATAAAACACTTCAGAGTTTGGCTCTGTTGAAAATACCAATTTGGGGTGTTTCTACTGCAATTTTGGAATTGCAGTGACTTCTTTTGGGAAAGCTTGCTCTTCTTCAGTGGCAATGGTTTTTAAGGGTGACAGACACCTCATCTGGAATACCAACATGAGTTTAGTAAAGATCCCATGGGGAAAAAAAATCACAAGTCCACATAGAGGGTTTTGGGGGCTCTCAAAAAGGAAGTTGGAACATCTTTCCCTGTCATCACAAAGTGGAAACTGAGTCCTCCACTCATGACCCTTCTTAAATCTGAAGGAAAATTGTTTAACTTTATCCCTTGCTTGCTTAACTCCTTGACATCATTAGTTCCTCCTTCTGAAACCTAGACCTAAAATTCAGCTTTTGCTGTGGCTGTGCCGGGTCATCTACCTGAACAGAATGCAGTTCTGGGAAGCTCTGGGGAATGGACCCAATACTTTTTACTAAGATTCAGAGCTGAAAGAGCATGTTCCCTTGGTTATAATCTCTGTCTGGATTAAGGCACATTATTTATAGCAATGTTGTTGTTTGTTTGGGAGCCACATATAGTTGTGCCAGGCATTCTAAGGGTTCTAGTCACATGGATTTACCTTGTAAATGGTGTTTTCTGGATCCCACCTGATTTTCAGGTCTCAGGTTTGGCCACTTTGGATTGATAGATATAAATAACAGAATTTGATGCAAGGCAGAAAAGACCCCAGAGTTCCTCTTCTTGTTTCTGCTTGAGTCCTTTCTAGAAACACACACCCATTTATGTTTTCTTTTTCATCATTTTTACTCATTAATTGCCTTACTGTTGCTAACATGAAATCATTGCAAACAGTGAAAGTACAAGGAAAACAGAACTTTGGGTTTGTTCCTCTTAGTTGGTGCCCTAGGGACTTCAGAGTGACACAAAGGTTGAGGAGTAATGATTGAAAGTCTGCTGCTGTTTGCAAACATTGTCTCAGGAAAGCACCGAAAGCTGCACAAGTGCTCCTTCCCAACTTCCTCCAAAGGCACATACAGTGCAGTTGTCTGGACATATCTCAAGTGCCTTACTCTCTCCCTACCTTCCCATTCCCAAGATCATTCTTTTTTTTGGGGGTGGGGTGGGGAGACACGCTTATAAGCACTAAAGGTTACTTCTGGCTCTGCACTCAGAAATCATTCCTTGCATGCTCAGGGAACCATATGAGATGCCTAGGACAGAACCAAGGTTGGCATGTGCAAGGCAACCCCCCCACAAGACGGTTCTAAATAGGACCTAAAAAAGATAAATCATAGAAGGACCATCACCAGCCAATCAGAACATGGGTGGGTGGGCATTTGAACCATACTGTGCAATACTAATTGCTTACTTCTGACTCTGTGCTCAAGGATCACTCCTGATTGTCTCAAGGGACCACATATGAAGCTGGGGTTTGAACTCACATCAGCTGCATGCAAGGCAAGTGCCCAACCTGCTGTTATTCTATGGATTTGATCCCCAATCAGAGCCTTGTGATTGCTAGATGAAAGCTTACTCTCTGATTGCCAAGGAAGGGAAGGTTTCAATAAATAGAATTTTCACAAGTCATTTCTCTCTGGTTTTACTGCAGCAAAAGAGAATGCAAGCAAGTAAATAAAATGGGAGAGGAGAGAGCAAGAATAGTATGTCACAAGAGCCTTTTTAAAGATGCCAGCAGGTATTTCTATAGATCTAAATACATTTTGACCCCTTTCTTGAGTTATTCTTTTCCTTTCTTCTCCAACATTGCTAATATATTAGAAAAATTTTGATTTGAGGCACAGCAATTTATAATAGTGTTAATAATAGGTCTTCATGCGTATCACATTCCAACATGCCCTCATCAGAATGTCTCTCACTCAGTTCATTCCTTTTCCCTGTCCTCTGCCTCATTCCCCAAACACTGATAAATGAGGTTTTGCAGATCTTGCAAATCAGTGGGATCAAAAGAAGCACAGTAATTCTGGTGGGCTATCTGGGTGACTTATGTAAAGTGAGGGGGAGAGAGGAGGCTGTCCCAAGAAGGAAACTACTGCTCTCATTCTACCCACCTCTGAATGACTAAGGAAATCTAAAACTGTGGGCCTTTGTAGAAAATCAAAGTCAGTCTTAGATTTCACCCAGGTCTTCCAAGTCTGACACCTTTCTCTCAGAAAAGAATTTTAGGAACAATGAGCAGTGAAGTAAAAACAGATTATATTTAGACATTCTGAGGAAGGGGAAGGGGAGGAGAGAAAGAGAAAGAGAAAGGAAGTAGTGCATTCAAGAGAGTGAAGGCTTCCCCAAAGGTGGAGAGAGGCCTGTTCATAGCACAACATGAAAATATAAAAACATGAAAGTATGCATTTTAAGAGGAGAGATGAGGGAGCCGGGAGGTGGCGCAGGAGGTAAGGTGCCTGCTGCCTTGCTTAGGACGGACCACGGTTCGATCCCCCGGTTCCCATATGGTCCCCCATGCCTGCCAGGAGCGACTTCTGAGCACATAGCCAGGAGTAACTCCTGAGCGTCACTGGGTGTGGCCCCCCCCCCTAAAAAAAAAGAGGAGAGATGAGCACCACATGTATTTGGGATATCATGTGCATGGCCTTGAAACATATAAGCCTACCCCTTTGTTCCAAGTTAACTTTATTTATTTATTTAGTTTTTGGCCCACACCCATCAGTGCTTAGGGGTTACTCCTGGCTCTGTGTTTGGAAATCACTCCTGGCTCGGGGACCATATGGGATGCGGAGGATTGAACCTGAATTCATCCTGGATCAGCCATGTACAAGGCAAACACCTTAATTTTTTTTTTTTTACAAGCTTTTCACAGTTGTATTTCAGTAACATAATAACAGTGAATTAGGGCCGTTCCTATCACCAGTGTTGACCTCCCTCCACCATAGTTCCCAGCATGCATCCTGTTCCTAAGTCCCTTAGTCTGTTAGCATAACAGGTCCATTTTGTGTAGAGCTTGATATAGTTTGGGTCTCTTGATTCTACTGTCATTGACTTTGGTTTGGGTTTTTAGGGCTGACCATTTTTTATTTCCAAGTTAACTTTAATAGGGTTTCTCTAACCTGCCCCTATGTGGGGCTTTCTGTGTAGGTAAGAGTCTATTTTTACGGGTAGTTGGTAGTTTTCATTGACTTTCCATTTTCAATGACTTTCCATTGGCCCTGTTGGAGTTCCTCTTGGAGGGAATTTCAGCTTTCTTTGAACTGCAGAGGCATGCAGCAATGGTCTTATTTAACCTGCCTGCCTGCCTGGGTAGCAAGTGGCCAAAAGCAACAGAACCTGAGAATTGGTCTACAAAATTAGCACATTTTTAGTGATTTATTAACTCACTTTCTTCTGTTGCTGTTGACTTGTCCTCACCTCTTTCTAATTATGACAAGAACTATTTTTGTTTGCTGTCAGTTTTCTAGTAATCTTTTCAGATTATATTTCTTATTTAGATCCCTCCTTACAGGATAAGGAGCTTATACTTTGACCATTTCTTCTCAAAATTTTCTAACCATCTCTTTGCTTTTACTTTATATGTCTCATAAAATTTGTATTTGTTTCTTTCAAAGAGTATAGCCCCAGAACACTTCCCCAAATCCACAAATGTCCATATCAAGTTTTAGAAGCTCAGAACATGCTCCCTGACAGGCAGATAGATTTCAGTGAAATGCTTGAAAGACCAAAAACTTCTCTTCTTTCTCTATGTAGGTTATTTTAGCCAACTTAATGATGAAATTGACATGTGACAAATTATCCGGAGAAAATTACATATTTATAAGAACCCATGAAAAAGAAAAAAAATGAGACTCAAAGAAATAAATAAACCAGGCAGTTTTATACAAAGAAGAAATAATTTATTTTCTTATATAGAAGAATGTTTAATGAAAAACTAGTAGAATGTATAAACAATTATACAGGTTAACTTTTAAATATGTATCATGATAATTTCTTTTTTTAAAGAAAGATGATTTTATTGGATGAAACTTATATAGAAAGATGTAAAGTGAGAAGAGGGAAAGTACATATTAGAGAGAAAACACAGGCTTTTCCAGAGGTTCTTAGAGACCAATAAGCTAAGTACATGTTCAAAAAAGAATCTGGGCTTAAAGAGCAGGCCAATCTTTTCTATTTTTTACATTTTAACTTTTTATTTATTTAAAGAAAATACATCAAATAATTGATATAGTTGATCATAATACATTTGTTTCCAGATAAGAGAAATCAAGCTCATTGAAAAAAAAAGTAAGAAAAATTTAAAATAAAATGGAAGAGAAGGGAAAAAAAGAAAGAAAAAAGGGAAAAGTATAGTAGAGAGCATAGTTGGGAAAATTATTATATTTCCAATGATGTCAATAATAGAGTGGCAGAGGTATAACAAGCTTTTGTTATTAGCTGTCAGTTCTGTTAAATTGGTGTGTTTCTCTAAAAATAATAGCATCAAACAAGTAAAATTTTCCAGAAATTCCAAGCATTATTACTGATACTATGACTTTTAGGAGCATGTACTCAGCTGCCAGGCCTACTGGAAGAAGCAAGATGTGAGGGAGAATGCCTGCACTTGCTCCAAAAAGCCCTGGTGATATCACCCACAAACTGGCATACCTTAAGTGTGGTAAGATTAGTGTCATTGTAGGGAATTGTAGAGCATCAGTGATGAGGCAGGGCCATCAGGGAAATGGTGATTTTAGGTGACGGTGGCAGCAAGCATTGGCTTCAGCAGGGTGGGGATTTGGCCCACTGTCTCTTCTCGAGATGGTCAGCTTCCTGCTGCATGGGCTGGTATAACCATAGTTTTCCGTGGCTCTATTACATCTCATTTAAAGAAACAGTGAGTCTATGAAGCTGGCCCTATTCAACTCCATTTGTGGGCATGGTTACAGCTATAGCCATCTGGTAAGAAGGAAGAAATGGGGGACAGTAGTCACTCTTGCTCCGAACAGCCCTGGTGATATCAACACTAAAATGCCTGAGTGTGGTGACATTGGTGTCCCCACAGGGAATTGTAGACGGTCATTTCCACTGGGGAAATGATGATTCTGGGTGATTATGGCAGCAAGCATGGTTTTAGTAGGGTGGTGACTTGGCCCATTCTCTCCGCCCAACATGACCAGCTTTCTGCTGTGTGGGACAGTGTCGCCATACTCTTTCACAGCTTGGTTTATATCTTGTTCTAGAAAAAAGCGGTAATTTTTAAAACATTACCAAGACAAGGCATTTTCATTATAATCAGTGGTTGAAAGTAGGTAACAAAGTATGACACCATTTTATAAAGTTTGTCCAGCTTTCTTGTTCCTCTCAGAAATTGCTCCTGGCAGGCACGGGGGACTATATGGGGCACTGGGATTCGAACCGATGACCTTTTGCATGAAAGGCAAACGTCTTACCTCCATGCTATCTACCGGGTCCCTAGTCACTACTTTTAATTCAAAATAGTCACTATGTCAAAGGAATATTTTTGGGAGTGGTGACTTCTAAAACCCTTTAGAATTTTGAATGGGAAGAACTATCCTGATCCACATGGATCCAATGTCAGACCACTGTTTCTTATAAGGAAGAGTCCATTATAGAGAAGGTTTTGTGATGATGGACAGAGTGAGGAAGCCTATGATGGGGCAGACCATTTTAGAAACCATCACCCCAAAGAAAGAGATTCCTCCGGAGGGTGAAGACACATAGCCCCCTCCCCACTTGAATTTTAGCCCTATGAGAATTGTGCAAGACATTTGAACTTAAAAGTTAGAATGGACTATAAAAGTTAGAATGAGAAACTTTATCAAGAAATCATGCAGTGTTTTTCTGGAGGCTGGGAAATCTTTCGATGTTCTTTAAATTAACCTTTCAATTAATCATGACTCCTAATTTAAAGATGAAGAAACTGAGGTTTCTTAGTAATCAGTAAGACAAAATGTGGCACAAGCACAGATTGGTCTAAGGTTTATATATTGGGAGCTATGACCTATGTTTTACTCCCCACTGGCTGACTGATAAAAGCGGTGGAATCACCATAGAAGCTTATCACCCTGAAGAGAGAATTTCTCCAAGATAAAATCAATAGTGTAGGTAGGGCAGGTGTCTTGCCAGAAGCCAACCCATGTTCAATCTCTGATATCCTTTATAAATACCCTAGCCCTCCAGGATAAATTCCTGAATGTGGAGCTACACACAGCATGCTGTGGACCAAAGAATGGAGAAAGAGAGGAAAGGAAAAAGAAAAATCTCACAGGGTACCAAGGGAACAGGAAGGGAGAAAAAAAAAGTATCCATTCTTCACTGTGTGGAAACTGAAAATATTTCTGCAATGTGAATTGAAAGCTAAGTAAAAGAGAAATTTATTAGTTTGTTCAGAACCACACTGAGGGCCCAGACATGGGGAACAGACAGCAGATTGCTATAAGTGACTGAGAGATAGTCACAGATTTGATCTCATTTTATAGATCGAAGTTACATGCACACACACACAAAAAAACCCCACAGAATTATTATTTGGAAAAGAAACCATCTAGTGGGCTTCTAATATTTTCAGTTAATTAAAGGATTTCTAACGTTTTGACTTATATTGATGATTAACTTTTCATTATTTCAAAAAAATGCCTTGATTTTACAGGACTAATTTAGTCAGAACTATGTGATTTTTGGAATGTAGGAAGTCCAAAGGTGACTTAAATCTCTATTCTGAATGTATCTCTAGAGATGTGAAGCAGGCAGTTAGATGGGAAAGGGCTCCCCATGACAATTAGTTCTGGAATATAATAAAAGTTTTTGGGACATAATAATACCAAGAGATAGAATTTGAAAAAAAAAAAGTTATTCTTTTTTTTTTCTTTTGTGTCAGGGGTTGCTCTTGGATATGCACTTAGAAATTGCTCCTGGCTTGGGGAACCATATGGGATGCCGGGGATTCGAACCGTGGTCCATCCTTGGTTTGTGCGTGCAAAGCAAACGCCCTACTGCCTGTGCCACAGCTCCAGCCCCTGAAGAAGTTATTTTTTGTCTGTAGGATACCAGAATCCACCTTATTTGTATATGCAGGAACTAAGGAACTACTATAAGAAGGTCTAGGAGGAACAAAGGCCAGGAAAGGAAGGTCAATTGATGTCAATCCTTGCCCTTGACAACCCTCTAGCAATGAGACTTTTACCTAAGGAGAAAGCCTCACATGAAGAAGTGTGCACATTTGTTTTGCCAGTCCATGCACATGTTGCCCTCCTGTATATGTTGCTCCCCTGTTCATGTTGCCCACTTTTCTCCTCTTGAGATATGTACTTCTTTCATTCTGTCATGCTGAGATGTGTACTAGAGTTTTCTCAGCCTTTAGAGAAACTCATGTGTGTCTTTTTAGTTTTAATGTCCTTGACCAGTCTTATCTTCCAGTATTCAAGAAAATGAGTGGTGGTCAGTGCTTCATTACAAAGATTAATATGGATATAAGATACTATAAGAAAGTCTCTCACATTCTTTAATATAAATAAATTAAAAACTCCTAATGCTTCTTATGATAGACTATTAATATTTGAAACAACTCTTTCCATTGATATATAACATGTTTTATTATTTATTCATAAATTGCATGACTATAAAAATGCAAAATCTATAATTTCTAAGCACAATTGAATAAATTATAATAAATAATAGCAGAAGAAAAGTAACAAACATTTAAAAAAAATCACATTTTATGTATCAAGAAGAAATAAAATCTAATTCACATTAAAAAGAAAATAATGTACATTTTGAACTGTCCTAATAATGAGAATGTATGAGGGAAATGGAGAGCCTGTCCAGAGTACAAGCAAGGGGTGGGTGGGAGGAGGGAGATTTGGGACAATGGTGATGGGAACGTTGCACTGGTGATGGGTGGTGTTCTTTACATGAATGAAACCCAAACACAATTATGTATGTAATCAAGGTGTTAAAATAAAAAAGTATAATAGTATACATTAATAATTTTCACAAATATAACTTGCTACTTAAATTTCCATTTTATTTAAATAAAAACTATAAATATGAATAATTATAATCTTATTTTTAGCTAGATTCAATTAAAACTTGCAATTATGGCAAAAATTTTGCATCTTTTATTTTCCTTATTATATTTCAGTCTCAAATGACTATACCTATGATTCCACCTACCATTCCTTTATTCATTACTTAAATATAAAATAAATTTTAATATTGTGACTATAAGAAATTTGCCTTACTTCATAACAATTCTTAAAAATGCTATTTTAGGGGAAAATTTATGACAATAGATGTTATTATAACTCAGATAGGTGATAAAAAAGAAAATAATGATAAAACCATAGAAATGACAAATTATCAATTACAGCATAGGAAAATAATGAAAATAAATAAATTGAATCATTACTGAAGAAGCTAGAGAAAGAAAATGAAGCCCTCTAAAAAAGGAAGTACTAAAATTACTTAAAACAAAAATATGACATAAAAATTGTAAATGAATGGAAAGGATAACTATTTCGAAGACTGGATACT
Organism: Crocidura indochinensis; assembly: GCA_004027635.1. Classification (NCBI taxonomy): domain Eukaryota; kingdom Metazoa; phylum Chordata; class Mammalia; order Eulipotyphla; family Soricidae; genus Crocidura; species Crocidura indochinensis. The sequence continues at coordinate 14,705 of PVKC010006016.1, read as the reverse complement.
GATAAAACCCACATTTGAAATTAATGAGAGGAGATAGGCAAATGCTAACATAGATATTAATATCAATGTAAAAATTAGAAGATAATTCTAATTATATATTTTATTTTAGATCATTATATTTTCACATGTTGTTACAAAAGGACAGAACTAAATATCCAAGCCAAAAGCAACAGTAATGGAATCAAGAGACCTATATTTTAACTATCTAAACTTAAAATGGATCTGTTATACTGGTAGTCTGGGGAGAGGGGGTAGAGGAGTGGTATGGAGTGCACTTTCGGGACAATGGTGGAGAGAAGTCTACAGTGGTGGTCATATTGGCCCTGATTCATTGTAGTGAAAGGACCAGATAGAAGCCATGACAAGCTTCAGGTGCTGTAGTAAGTCTTTTACTGTAAACGAAGCAATAAGTTACCAGGAAATGCCACCATTCTAGTTAGTCAATTGAGCCTCTCACATCAGCCAGACAACACCCTGCTTACAATACTCATGAGACCCTTATTTAAATATAGCTTTTCCTTGACCAAATCAGCTAGTGCCGTATAAGCAAATTTATAATGTGTAGCCAATCCATGCAAAGGTCATGAAGTCCACTTGAAAATTCTCTAAACTGGGTATAAAAGTAGGAATGTAAGTTGGACTGGAGTTGCCAATTGCACTTGATTGACCCCAGCATGGTGGTTTGTGGCTCTCAATAAATTGCTCTTTGCTTGATTGTATCTTAAGGATTGGATAGTAAGACCAGATCCAACAGTATGTCAGAAACTCAACTTTGAAGGACTTTGTAAACCATAATGGTTTCAATAAAATAAAATAAAAAGGAAATATTCACAAATATCATGTGTGTCCTTTCCCAGTTTATTCAGTATGGACTATTGCCAAACTATAATACAGCATCAAAACCAGGGTACTGATTTTGATGCAAATAACAAATATTTGCCTAACCACACAAATCCTTACCAAATCTTTCTTTCACAGCCACATGTACTCTCCTCCTATTCCTAGTATGATTTTTCCCTTGACAACCACTGAACTGTGCTCTAGTTTTTTTTCTTTTTTTTGGTTTTTGGGTCACACCCGGCAGTGCTCAGGGGTTACTCCTGGCTCCATGGCAGGCACGGGGGACCATCTGGGGCACCGGGATTCGAACCGATGACCTTTTGCATGAAAGGCAAACGCCTTACCTCCATGCTATCTCCCGGGCCCCAATACTCTAGTTTTTAATGTTCTCATTTCATCAATTCTATTTATTAGGGTCATAATATTTTATTGTGCTCATTTTGATTTTGCCATTGTAGTTGTGTGTTGCTGTACCCGGTGCTGTCATTGGACAACTGATGCTGCTTTGGGATTGCATGGGTCAGGGTGCAGGGAAGCAAACACTGATATGTAAAGCATGTGCTCTACCACTGAGTCATAGTCCAAGACCTCCAGGACAGCGGCTTTTTTAAAGATTTGTTTATTTGTTTTTTTTTGGGGGGGGCTACACCTGACAGTGCTCAGAACTTACTCCTAGTTCTGTGATCAGGGATTACTCCTGTTGGGGTTCAGGAATCACTTCTGATTGAGAGCAGGAGAATTGAACTGAGGTGTTGTTGGAACTTGAACTCAAGGAGGCTTGATGCAAGGCAAATGCCTGGCCACTGTTATGTGGTTTTGTTTCCAAGATCAAATTTTTAGAAGTTGTAAGTTCATACAAAAACTAAAGGCAAGATACAGAGCATATTTATATACTTGTTTTTGGTTAGAGGGAAATCTGCTATCCTAGTGCCTAATTACTCTGAACTGAGGAATTATGTGACCCAACTGTATTTTGTTTGTTTGCTTATTTTTTGTTCTGGGCCACACCCAGTGATGCTCGTGTTACTCCTGGCTATGCACTCAGAAATCGCTCCTGGCTTGGGGGACCATATGGGATACTGGGGGATTGAACTGAGACATGCATTTGAAAATAACCCAGACTGCTCACTCTAAAGGCTCACCAGAATTATTAACCAAAAAACCATTACACAACTGACCTTATGTCACCTCTGGTTCCTGGTAGTACATCGTGATGACAAAGTGCTCTCTCTGGCCCTATGGTATGAGCTGAGGGAAAGAAATAACCAGTAAGGTTAGAAAACTCTGGGTTCACTTTTATGGCCTGAACAGGAAGTGAGGGGAGGAGTAAAGCTGAGAGCAATCTACTTATTTATTTATTTATTTATTTATTTATTTATTTATTTATTTATTTATTTATGTCTCCCTGGTGGTGTGTGGGGGACTCTATGTGGTGCTGAGATGGAACTAAAGTTGGCTGTATGAAAAAAGTCTTAACCCTTGACTGTCTCTCTGGCTCCAGAAATTTAAAGGTACTCCATGCCCATAAAAACCTCTGGCCTTGGGGGCTGGGCGGTGGCGCTGGAGGTAAGGTGCCTGCCTTGTCTGCGCTAGCCTAGGATGAACCGTTTTTCAATCTCCTGGTTTCCCATATGGTCACCCGTGCCTGCCAGGAGCGACTTCTGAGCGCATAGCCAGGAGTAACCCCTGAGCGTCACCGGCTGTGGCCCCCCCCCAAAAAAAACCCTCTGGCCATGACACTTGGCAAATGATATGGGATATTAAATGCATTACCAAGTCTAACATAAATAATAACACAATAAACCAACAATAACATGAATACTTTCACATCTTCTCTACAATCAACATCACTCAACCGAGTGATTTGTTTTTATAATTGACACTTGGTCACTTAAAGTCCCTATACATGCTTCTTGTTGTTCTGTTCTAATCCCTGGTAGCCACTCTTATTTTTTAGGATATCATAGGTAGAATAATACAGTATATTTTGTTAGTGTTGTTATTGTTGGTTTTCCAGGGGAAGTTGGGGCACACCTTATAGTGCTCAGGGTTTATTCTTGGCTCTGTGCTTCAGGGATCACTTCTGTCAGTGCTGGGAATGGAGAACAGAAGTGGTATTGGGGCTCAAATCTGGATTAACAGTGTATAAAACAAGTTTCTTAACTTCTGTACTATCTTTTTGGACTCCAAGTTGTTTTGTTTACTTTGGGGGGGGTGCACACCTGGCAGTGCTCAGGAGTTACACCAGGCTTTGCGCTCAGAAATCACTCCTGGTGGACTCTGGGGACCCTATGGGATGGCAGAGATCAGGTCGGAGTCAGCCACGTACAAGACAAATGCCCTATCCACTGTGCTATCACTCCAGACCCCTCCAAGTTGTTAATTTAGATTGACTTCTTTCACTGTGAAATATGCCACAACTATGTTCTTACTGTCATTTTAGTTTAAATATGTCATTTCTTTTAAGTGCTGAATAATTATCATTGTCTAGACATATCAGTTTACCTGGCAAAGACACTTTTTTATTGCTCTCAAGTTTAGGACTATAACATATAAAGATTTTTCTAAAAGAATCAATGAACAGGATTTTGTGTTAATTAAGTGCATAAATTCTTTGAGAATATTGTTGAACGCAGGGAAGAATTATTCTATAATTCTAGTTCTTCTAAGACTGGGTGAGTAATCTATGCAACCTCATAGCAAAGGAAAGCTCATAATATATTCACATGTGGAGCACTACAATGATAATGCAGGTCCCAAATTTGCTCAAAGATAATGAGATTTAATTCTGAACTAGCTCTGTGGATATAGGACAGCTTGTAGGATGCTTGTCTTGTGCATTTACTCTCTGGATTGATGCCTGATTGTCCTGTGAGCACCATTAGGAACAGTCCCGGAGTACAAGGCAAAGAGTTTTCAGCATCATCAGATGTGGTCTACAAACCCGTTCCACGCCCCAAATAAGTACTGCTAAAACTAGGACAAATTATAAATCTCATTTCTTATCAAATGGGCTTTGTTACTATGAAGAGAAGGAAAAAATAGAGATCCCTGCATTGTGTTTTAAGAGTTCTTGCCTATCTAGTAAGTAGTTATTGCTTGTCAGTAAATAGCTTTTTCCAAGTTAAATGTGCAGTAAGATGGTGTTTAGAGCAGAAGGTGACACCGATTCAGTTGAACAGAACAGCTCATTTTCCAAGAGATACTTCTGTTTTTGTAAAGATTTGGTTAGTCAGAACTTAATAACTTCTGACTCGATGGCAAGTCCAAAGCCAGTGATATTAACTTTGCTCTTAGAAACCCACCATGGGCCAGCTCTTTCCTTCAGAATAAGGGATAGTACTGTGAATTTAGAACCAACGATGGAATTAGAGATTATATGCTGAAACCACTCAACAGCCTTTGGCAAGGATCGGTGCTCCATTGCTATGTTCTTTGGGTTGACACAAGCATTGCATGGTTCTCAATTCTGGTCAAACATTTCCCACAATTTAGGTCAGCCTGGGCTTTGCACTTTTATTTTCATTTCTGTAACCACTTCATTCAGAACTTCTAGCTGCTCTGGAACTTCTTCTTTTTTTTTAAACTCTTTCATATTAAAAAATCATAAGCATTTTTGGATATCCATGAAAAACCTCCTTTTTATTCTTCTTGCAATGGAAACACTTTATTCTTTTCAAAGACATCTTTTCCAGAGACTGCTGGTACTTTGATCTCATTTGAAATGTAAGTTTCCTAGGTAAGTCTGCTGGAGCCATGAAGAGGATTAGAAGAGAAAGACAACTAAAGATAGTGTGAATAGTTAGGGAATAGATCAGGAGTCTTGTATTTTATGGAATTGAACAGGATGATGGCACTAGCAAAAGAAACATCAGGAAGCATCAATAACTGGGGACACAGAATTTCCATGATGGCAAATAGAAGGAACCTAAATACTTTAGCATGTTTATTGCTTGTTAGCCAGATATAGGTGAAAGAAAAGAATAGCTTAAAGAAAAGAAAAAGAAAAGTAACAAAAGAGGTAGGTGTGTGTATATGTGTGTGTGTGAGAGATAACGAGGGAGAGAGAGGGGGAGAGAGAGGAAGGAGACAGAGACAAAGAGAAGGCTAGAGTTTGAGTTTTGTGTTTTTAGTCCATATTTTCAGGCAATTTGGTATTTTTTGAAGATGGTGGTAGGTAAATGTTCCATATTTGCTTTTTCATGTATAGTATATTAAAATCTTTTAACTAAAATTATTGAGGTATGATTTATGACATATTTACTACAACCACAATTAGAGTGCTAATATCCCTCTACTATTCTTTTTTTTTTTGTGTGGTTTTTGGGTCACACCCGGCAGCGCTCAGGGGTTACTCCTGGCTCCATGCTCAGAAATTGCTCCTGGCAGACACGGGGGACCATATGGGGCACCGGGATTCGAACCGATGACCTTTCACATGAAAGGCAAACGCCTTACCTCCATGCTATCTCCCGGGCCCCCCCTCTACTATTCTTACTAGGTCTCCACCTCCCTTTTCTTTTGGCAACCTCAGTTCTTTTGGTAGTTATCTCAGGATTTTTATTTCTTTGGCCATTGTCTGTTATAGTACTCTGTTTTTTTAGAGCCTACATTTGACTCATTTTACCCATCATGACACCCTCCACTCATATCTAAGTTGTAGTGAAATGAAAGCTTTCATTTTTCTTATTGCTAAATAGCAGTTCATAGTATCTATATCACCGTTTCTTTATCCACTTATCTGTTGCTGGTCACTTGGGTTGTTTCCAGTTCTTGACTCTTATAAATAGCACTGCAATCAAAGTGTGCAGATATCTTTACTAATTATCTGTGTGTTCTTGGTATAGATGTCAAAAAGTGGAATTACTGTATTATGTAGTAGTTTTATTGTTTATAAATTTGAGGAGCCTTTCTAATTCTCTCTAAAGAGGCAGAACCAAAAAGCAATTCGGTAATAGGAAGGGAGGGTTCATTTCCACTATATCCCATCCAACACTGATGCTTTCCAGACTGTTTGACGAAGGCCACTCTGGTGTGAGATGAGGTCTCCATATTGCTTTGATTTGTACTAATGAAAAGGTACTATATTCTATTTCCCAAAGAAAACTGAGCTTGTCCACTATTCTTTTCCATTCTTCAATGTCTGAAGTGCTCCCCTCTTTTATCATTTACTTTTCCTATAAGTAAAAGTATTGGGAAAACTAAATAGCTACATGCAAAAGAATAAATGAATTAGAAGATGCCATACATATACAAATACAGAGACACATACTTACATATGTGTACAGACATGTATTTTACTGCTCAAGGGCATAAAATAAGTCTAAAAGGAAGACTAAAAAACTTTCCTCTAATATTTCAATTGTCTCGTAACTTAGGTGACAAAACATTAACAGGAGAAAAATTGTTAAATGTATAATTATATATCCAGAATTTCTGTAAAATTGTCAAACTAATTAATTTGGGACCAACTTTTAGATAAAGAAATAAGATAGTTGAGAAAAACTGAGATCATGAAGAAACTTCAGATTTGGGAACTAAACAAGAAACTATGAAGGGTCTATTCACATAACTTTCTGAGTTGCAATATCCTGCCCTAAAGATATGCTCCAAACTTTGGCTGCTGAGAGGGTACCTTTCACATGGAGATACAGCATCTGTTTTGAGAGGGTATTTCTGGAATAAAGATCAGTGTATCCTTCTTGCATAAATTGTTTCTCAAATCACTGACAATAATCACCATGCGAGGATGACATATACAGGAGTGACCTGCTGTGATTTCCAATATGTGCAAATGTGCAAAGCAGATTGCTTTTGCCTCATCTATTATTAATGGCCCGTGGCACTGAAGGGAAGCTAAATTTGTTACCCCAAAATATGCCCTTTTGGAAAAGGATTATTTTTAGGCTGATTATTTTTACAAAGTAAGAAAAACTCTGAACATTGAGTAGAAATTACCGAGTTGGCAGAGACATTTACATTTAGATGAGGAATTTTCATTTTGAGACTGCATCCTTTCTTGCATCCACCAGTAGTCTCCACAAACTCTTATCCAGGGGAACATGTTGAGTCTAAACCTGGGCAACAAGCTTTCCTTTGTTGACTGATTTTTCTGGTCACTTTCTCAATTGTTGGCTCTATTGATGTCAGGTGGGCTATCATCTGACTAGAACTGATATCAATCCCCAACCTGTCAGAAGCTGGTTTTCATATATTAATGTTCAAAGCAGCCAGTAAAGTAAGAGATCTTTACTTAGGAAATATGAAAGTAATAAAAGAGGAGAGACACACAGAAGTGAAGTCATATCTGAAGAAAGACACTGTGACTCCAGTAAAAGGGGGTGATATGTCTAAAGTTGAGGTGTGGAGACTCAAAGAGACTTGCCACTGTTTTAGGAAACTGATTCTGTAGGTTTCTTTATTTATTTTTTCTCTGGGAAGCCTAAGAATGGGTGAGGGATCATTCCTGGGCAGTGTACAAGGGAAGAGGACTTAGAGCTTTGTTGAGTATTTTTCTCTTAGTAAGTATGGTGGACTTGAGCTAATGTCAGTGGACTTCTTTTTCAGGTTTGATCTTGTATCCCCAAACGTGTCTTGCTTGTTATGTGCCATTTTGTCTCTTCTTGAAATGCATTGCTGAGGACCACTTCTACCTGGCTACCTACCTTATCCCCATCCACTGCACCCCCTATTCTTTGTTGTTAACAAGAGATAGTATTTGACGAGCTGACATGGGGTACTTTATTCAATTTTTCTGTATCTCATGGATGCAAGAGCTATGCATGCTATTATGTTTTATTTGTTTTGCTTCTATTAATCTGACTTTTATTAGAAGGAGCTTTCAGTCAAAAACTAAAAAGCAAACAAACAAACCAGGAAGTTATTTTCCTCCCCCATAATATACTTAGACATTTTCTTCCTGAGTTTCTTTACAGAGACTGTATAGAATTCATTATCTGAACCTATCATGTCATCTTGGAATTATGTAGCAATTTCCACTGAACAGCTTTTAAATTTGACTATGCCTTGGCTAACACAAGAACGTCCCCCAAGCTTGTAAGCAGTCACTGGGGTATTATACTACAGCTTTAATGTCCAAGGTCAGAAACCAAGGCATGTCAGCTGTGGAAGTTGACCTTGACTCAACTCCCAGTCCTAGGCACTACAGAGAATTGGGTGTGGCACATTTGGCTGCTTCCAGTACTTGTGCCACTCTTCTCTTTGCAAGGAATCTTTGTCCCAGCTGGAATGGGCTTACTGTCAATATCTCTAAGCCTTCTCCCCTCTCCAGAACTCCCTCTTGTTTTATTTTCTTTACATTTTTTTTGTCAATGGCTTTGCATAAGTATGGAGTGCTTCATCACCATCTAAATATAGCCCAGATTTAACACTTGTTTTCAACTCTGCTTTGAAAAACAGGACTTTTTATTTTAATTTGAAAAGCTGATTAGCATTCAAAATCCACATTAATGGAAATGACTTGAATTATAGAACCCCACAGCCATCTGCATGCTGTTCAGGAGCAGAAGCCTGTTGGTTGTGTGCATTAGCAGAAAGTATGTAGTTGATGAATCACCCTAGTAAGTGGTCCTTGTGCCTGAAAATTTGGCCTAAACTTAAGGTTTTTAATTGTTTTTTTTTTTTCTTCTGTCTTTACTTTTAAGTGATTCATCAATGAATACAATACTTGGCACTACTCTTCAGCCAATAATTTAATGTTTTGAACCCTGTATATTCTAATTTCTATTTCCTGTTGGTTTCCCTAGGTGGCTTTGTGTTGCTTATTAATAAAAGTAAGAGTCTTAAGCGGTGTCATTGATGCCAAGCCCCATCAAATTTTAACACCTAAGAAAACTGCAGTTTTACTTTCTCCTAAAAGTGGATTAATTTAAAGCCAATCAATATGGCTTGCCTAGTCAACACTAATTAATTGCTTGAGATTTTGTGACATTCCCCAAAACGGTGTGTGTGTGTGTGTGTGTGTGTGTGTGTGTGTGTGTGTGTGTGTGTGTATTGCCTTTTGGGTCATATCTGGCAATAATGGGACCTCAGGTACCCCCTTCAAATGATGCTCAGGGGAACTATTTATTGCCAGGATCAAACCCTAACTTTCCCATATGTGTTAGCCCTTGGAGCATCTTTTTAGTTACTTAGATGCTCCCAATTTATGAATTATAGAATAAACCAATCAGGTCTCTCTAAATTTACTAGGTTAGATTTTGGAATTTTGGAATAAAATGTTAGCTGACATAAAAAAAAGGCACAAATTAGAGCATGGTATTGATGCCTTCAGCAACTATTTATTTGAGTGAGGACAAGAATTCTAAATGAAATTAAGCTGGTACCCCAACTGCCCCTTCCTCCCTAGCACCTCCTAGACTCTAGGACCCAGTGGTCCTCAAACTACAGTCTGCGGGCCACATATTGTATTTGTTCCGCTTTGTTTCTTCACATCAAAATAAGATGTATGCAGTGTGCATAGGAATTTGTTCGTAATTTTTGTTTTTACTATAGTCTGGCCCTCCAGTGGTCTGAGGGACAGTGAACTGGGCCCCTGTTTAAAAAGTTTGAGGGCCCCTGATAGAGTATTGGGCTACCTTGGTTTTGACCCTTAATGGTATATTGCTCTCTGATCATTAAATGAGTAACTGAAAGGAGGGTTGCTACCAATTATTCCTATTTTAGAAAACCCTATGGTAGTAGTAGCCTAAAATGGAAGGAGGCATATGCTCTCTTGACCAGCTCCTATTCTGCACACGCTTTGATAACTTAATAGTAAAAATCACTGGTAAGTCAGCAGTACAGGGAACAAAGTGCTTGCCTTGCATAGAGAAGACTCAATTGTATAGCTAGCACTGCATATGGTCCCCCAAGTCCACCAGGAATGATCCCTAAATGCAGATTCAGGAATAAGTTATGAATATTGACAGCTGTGGCCCCCAAATAGCAACAACAAAACAACACCCAAAAAATATATCACTGCAGTACAGAGAAAAGACAGAACTTTTTTATAATTAAAATTGAGATTTTTTCCAAGAAACACTAAACAATAAAAACAGAACATTACTTATTTACTTTCTTGACCCTGCTTCCAATCCCATCCCTAACTAATATACTTGTAAAATAGAAAGATTGATCTTGAAGAGGGAAGTGTTGAAGTTGAAATAATAATTTAATATACCATTTGATTTGGATGGGCATATGCTAATTTTCTAATATCCAGGCAGAATAGGAAATGTCAATTTGAATTTGACATAATTATCACTCTAGCAATGCAGGCAGGGTATATAGAAAGGCATATGGAGAAGCAAAATCCATCTTTTTTTTTTTGGTTTTTGGGTCACACCTGGCAGTGCTCAGGGATTACTCCTGGCTCCATGCTCAGAAACTGCTTCTGGCAGGCACGGGGGACCATATGAGGCACCGGGATTCAAATCGATGACCTTTTGCATGAAAGGCAGACGCCTTACCTCCATGCTATCTCCTGGGCCCCGCAAAACCCATCTTAAGATGTTCTGTTTATTTGGACAAAGACTTCTGATCCTTATGGACTCATACATCAGTCTTCTTACACCGCCACTACAGGGATAGAAACTCAAAGAAGAGCAGTAAAGTAGATTACTACACACTTAATAAAGGATATTTTTATTTTACTTTAAAATTATTTATGCTATTTTAACTATTTTGTGTCATTTTTTCTGTGCCCAGCTTAAGTTTTTCAAGTGTGTTAGTGTGCCTCTGTTATATTTCATCAAGCCTTATGAGGAGTCTCACTTACTGATGAGAAAACAGGGCCAACGAAGTTGACTAACTCACCCCTAACTTGTTTAAAAGGTGAAGAGTTTAACCAATGTGTTCAATTGGTATTTCCTTGGCAAGAGAATATAAAAAAAGGGCTACCAAACGCCAGCAGGATCTTCCTGCTGAAGCCTAATTACTCTATAGACAAATGGTTGATGTGGGAGAAAAAAGTTTTATTATAATGCTAGCAAACTGGAAAAGTAATGGTCTTTGTCTTCCCAAACTATATTACTCTGAGTTTGGGGCCAGGTGCTTAAATAGGGTTGGCTGAAAAAGTAGGTTAGAAGAAATTCATGGGGGCCCGGGAGATAGCATGGAGGTAAGGTATTTGCCTTTCATGCAAAAGGTTATCTGTTCGAATCCTGGTGCCCCATATGTTCCCCCGTGCCTGCCAGGAGCAATTTCTGAGCATGGAGCCAGGAGTAACCCCTGAGCACTGCCGGGTGTGACCCAAAAACCAAAAAAAAAAAAAAAAAAGAGAGAAATTCATGGATAGTGGAATGGGCTGAGGAGAGTCCTCATAAGAAAATACTGAGTGAAATTAGCAGTGAATAAATTCTGGGATGGTTTGTCCTTGTAAAACTTTGAGATATTGGTTAAACAATAGTCATTTTTGGAAATTGCTTGATAAACCTTTAAGAGTTTTCTAGAGGGCCTGGTATTTGCTCTCTTTTCATCTATCCACAGTTTAACATTCAACATGAGAAAATGCTTTAGGACTGAGAGCAGGGCAAAGGACATGAAAAAAATGAGTAGTTAAAAGGAGCATATCTGTGAGGCAATATCTAATCAGAATATGCTTGCTCTCTTACATAAGTATCCAGAAACAAAAGCTAAAATATTATGGAATACATTCATAAAACATCTAGAAGTATTTAGATATCTCTAGAAATATAGGTCTATAAAATTGATTTCTCTTTTTATTTCTGCATTATTAAGACCATTTCCTTCTGACATGAATATTGAAGAAAAAAATCTCAAAACATCATTGAATCCTCAAAGAAGAGCTATTTTTGTTTAACTGGTCTTACTCTTTTTTTCTTTGGCAAATACAGACTCCTAAGAAAATCATGAGTAAAGTTGAAATATTTTTAATGCTGAAATATTCTGGCTGTGATTCTGTATCTCCAGCTATGCAGACAAAACAATAGTCTGGAAAATAGGGCAACTTTTATTTTTGAACATAAAAATGTCATTACTTGATGCTACAATTAACCATGTGCCTAAAGCCCAAGATGGAGACAGCTAATCTTTTTCCTTAGCTGCATCTGTATTTTTTGAAGCCAGATGAAACTTAGCACAGGGACAGAAACACTTCTTTACCCTAATTGAAACTGCAAGCCCATAAGGAATGCAGAAAACATTCTAGCTTTTCTCTATTCCCAGCAATGAATAAAGTATAGCATATTAAAAAAAACTTAGATGCTATAAAAGCTATCAAGTATTTCTGAAAAATGAAAGGAGGGAGATCACTTTTAAATAAAAACTATTGCTGACTGGTATAGGAGCAGAAAATAGATTCCCTGGCATGCTAGGTTCTTCTTAGAATTATCAAGCAGTCTTGTTAATATTGTTTTATTGTCATAGATTAGCAGGATAAAATAAGAAACTAAATTACACATGTATGGAGAATCTATTTGAATATAACTTTTAAAATTTATAGGGCAGTTTGAGATAAGAAATGTGACTGGTTCCTCTGATTTCAAGAAAGGAGAAAGGGGCCTGACAATAAGAATGACTCATGTAAGAAAGACTAGATGCTTTGTAATTGTGTGTTTATCCTGACATGTAGAAAGGCTTATTCAAAACAAAGTTTCTTTCTGTAGAAAACTCTAACTCTGGTAGTTCTAATGATTTTCCTTCTAGACAGTTAAGATGCTGATAAATATTTCTCATTAACCTGAATGACTTGGGGCTGGAGCATTAGCACAGCAGTAGGGCATTTGCCTTGCATGCAGCTGACCTAGGATGGACCTGGATTTGATCCCGGGGATTCCATATCTTCAGAGGAGCCTGAGGGATAAGTACAAAGATTCATTCTTAACACAGGAGACTGGCAATGGGAAAAACAAATTGCTTCCACTTTTTTTCTACCTCTCAATCAGCACCAACCAGTTCAGTAAATCTTTAGACAATGACTTTAGTGACACCATAGTGAGACTGTTTAATGAGTTTAAAGAAATGATAGCACTCATAGGCAGCAAAGCCATGAAAGTATGACATGAGAAAACTATAATCAAAAATTAAGAGTATCATTTTAAAAGGTCAATACATTATGAATTCATACTTATTAATTAAGAGGTGGTATTAAAAACTCAATAGAAGCTCTGAGCAGCAAATTTACATCAGTCAAGGGAAAGATCAAGGTGCTTCAAGGTGAGGAGGGGCCCACTAGAAAGCAATCAAAGGTGGAAGATACCTAAAAAAATGAACAGCATAGCATAGAACTATGGAATGAGTTTGAAAGGAATAATGTAATGATTATTAGGATCCCTAAGAACAGGAAGACATAATTTATGAAAAGACAATAATTAAAGAAATTATTAATAGGGGCTGGAGCAGTGGCAGAGAGAGGTAAGGTGCCTTGCCGGCGCTATCCTAGGACAGACTGAGGTTTGATCTCCTAGTGTCCCATACGGTTCCCCAAGCTAGGAGCCATTTCTGAGCGCAGATTCAGGAGTAACTCCTGAGTGTCACCGGATGTGCCCCCCAAAAAACGACAAAAAAGAAATCATCGATAAGAATTTCCAAAATTTAAGAAATATAGGCATCAAGATCTAAGAGATATTCTAACAAAAATAAACTCTATTAGGAACATTCCAAGGCATACTATACTAAAAATGACACACTCCAAAGATGTAGACAGAATACTAAAAGTATCAAGATCACAAAAGGAGAGTCCATCAAACTCATAGGAGATCTATGAATCGAAAGAGAATGAAAAATTTAGTACAAAAACCTCAATGACTTAAACATATCACCAAGAATAAGCATTCCAACTAGATTATCTTTCAGAGTTAAAGTCATGATACAGAATTTTAGGGACAGGATTAAATTTAGGGACTTCATAGCTTTGAAACCCATCTTACAAGGAGCTCTGTAAAAGGTAAAACAAGGGGCTGGAAAAATAGCATGGTGGGCCATGAAATTTGCTTATACATGGATGGAAACGGAGAGTATTATGCTGAGTAACTGAGTCAGAGGGAAAATGATAGATATAGGATGATCACACTCATTTGTGGGAAATATAAAAAAGTTAGTATAGTAATAACAATAAAGACAAGGTTCAGGAGGACCAATCCATACACTCTTACCACAAAGAGTGGGAGAGTGTAGCTAGTTCAGAGAAGAGAACACTATGACAATGGTTTTTGGAACGGATCACTCTGGACAAGAACTTGGTGCTGAAAAGAGATAAAGTGATATATATGGCACAACTGTTCTGGATGTCTGGATGTCTGGATGTCTATACTTCTTTGGGTAAATTGTTAAAATATGATTTATGTACTACTTGGATTATCAATTCACAGAGAATAAGAACATAATTAAATATACTTTGTCTAACTTGAATTAACTTCAAAGCATACCCAAGGGCCTAATCGAGGTATATTAGAGTAATATTCTTTTTTGAAATATTCTTTTTAATATCTATATTTAGTAACCATGATTATAAATGTTTGTATTTAGGTTTCAGTTATAAAAAGTACACTTCCCTTCAGCAGTACAACCTTCCTGCCACCAATGCCTTCCATCTCCCTCTACCCAAACACCCTGCCTGTCTTCTAGACATCTATTTCCCTCACTGACTACTGTTGTAAATTAGGCCTTATGATTGGCTTGGATGGTGGATGGAGGTCTCTGTCTTTAGGCTCTGAACCATATGGCTCCACAACCCCCATTAACCGTCAGGTCTGGAGGTTCATGAGAGCAGCGGGTAGAAATCTCACTCACATGCAGGCTTCAGGAAGTAACAGCTTTATTCATCCTAGCCACCGCATGTGTGACCTATATCATAACCGTTTAAGCATTCAGCTATTCTTAGCTAGCCCTGCATCTTAACTTCT
>PVKC010006015.1:0-31943 GCA_004027635.1 Crocidura indochinensis | reverse complement strand
CCTTCCTTCCTTCCTTCCTTCCTTCCTTCCTTCCTTCCTTCCTCCCTCCCTTCCTTCCTTCCTTCCTTCCTTCTGAAAGTTGCCTTAAGGGACCATATGTGATGTCAGAAATCGAATCTAAGACACCAATGTGCAAGACAAACACTCTACTGTATTTTCTCAGACCCCAATAATTGAGTTTGTTTGTTTCTTTTCTTTCTTTCTTTCTTTCTTTCTTTCTTTCTTTCTTTCTTTCTTTCTTTCTTTCTTTCTTTCTTTCTTTCTTTCTTTCTTTCTTTCTTCTTTCTTTCTTCCTTCTTTCTTTTTTCTTTCTTCTTTCTCTTTCTTTCTCTCTCTCTTTCTTTTTTTCTTTATCTTCCTTCCTTCATTCATTTTTCTTTCTTCTTACTTTTTCATTCTTTCTTTCTTTCTTTCTTTCTTCTTTCTTTCTCTTTCTTTTTCTCCTTTCTTTCTTTTCTTTCTTTTGTAGAACCACTTTAGTTTTGTCTTAAAAACTATATGAATGAAAGATCGTGATCATGTTCTATGACTAATAGCCTCCATAGAGATAAAATTATATCTAGCAATCAAAGGAACCAAAATAGTTGAGGGCAAGACTTCCTCCAAATTGTTTCCTGCAAAATACAGCAATGCTGAGTTAACTCTTTCTGAAGTCTGAACTTTCCTCCTATCTCTTCCACACTGAAGAACCTTTATGATTAAAGTGTATTCATCTCCCAAATCCAGATTATTTTCCCATGTTAAGCACCAGATGATTCACAACAATAAGTGAGTATGAACCTTCATTTTCTTTCTGATATTCTACTATCTAATAGGTGCAAGTTTGGAGGAATATAATGTAACATCATTTTTTAAGGGTCATTATTGAATCTTCCATGACACATCTTACACAATGGAGCATATATTGGCAATATTTTCAAAAACAGTTTTAAGTGGGCCAAACTAATTTATACATGGAAAAAAATGTATTCTTGGGCATATAAGAGGTATTCAAGGGTTAGAAACTGATCGATAATCAATATGCAAATAAAATCTGAGATGAAGATAAATTTATTATACCATAAATTTTCAATGCATAAACATAACTTGCCAAAGCTTATATTATATAATTATAGTATTAAGTGATATAAGTATACATTCATAATAGAGTTTATATCACATATAATGTGTAAGTATGTGTAAATATTTAATGCCAACAGAAAATTTTATAAATGACGTATGTACATAAATATTTAGGTAACACTGACATTCACAATTTTCTACAAAATAGTTTGACAGTGGTAGGCTGTGAATTAAATAAAATGTCAATGTAAGTGTTAGTAGCTTAACTTTTTATATAGCTATTTATTAAAAACTATTTTAATGTTTTTTGTTTTTTTTGGGTCACACCCGGCAGTGTTCAGGAATCGCTCAGAAATCGCTCCTGGCAGGCTCAGGGGACCATATGGGATGCCGGGATTCGAACCACTGACCTTCTGCAAACGCCTTACCTCCATGCTATCTCTCTGGCCCCTATTTTAATGTTTTTTATGTTAAAATTTTACTATAGGACTGGAACTTTATTATAGCAGGTAGGAAATTTACCTTGCATGTGGCCAACTCATATTTGATTCCTATTACCAACAGGGTCTCTGAAGCCTGCAAGTAGATATCTCTAAGCATAAAACCAGTATAAACCCTGATTATCACCAGTGTGGTCCCAAAACAAAATGTATAATTAATTAAATTTACTGCAATAAAATATAGAGGGAATTGTCTTCAATTGATAGGAATTGTATAATATTTCTATATCACCTTCCTTTTTGTTCTGTACATATTTCTTGCACTTAGGTTATATAGCATTGTAGTACTTATGGAGATGGAAATATCCCTGTCAAATTTTAGAGTTCACTCTGTTCACAAATCTGTCTTGTTAATTCTAACACATAAATACTAAGAGACTTTGAGAAATGCTAAATTCCCCAAGACAAACCCTTTGAGACAAAGTTAATCTTTTGATTTAAATTTTGGCAGAAAGAATTTACACCTGAAGTGGTGAGCACAATGACAGTTATATGGGTGAAAGCTAAGTACACACTATAAATGCAACTTTATTCCAGAAAACACAAGACCCTTCACTCCCATAGTACACTTTTCAAACAAATGGTGGCAGAAGTTTTCTGACTCAAGGAAGTTATGCCAAGCCCGATTCATTTTTCCCTTCCAACAGAGTTACTGTCCAAAAGAAGAAAAAAGAGATATAGGTTTTCTGTTCCTTGAGAGGAATAAAAAAACCAAAATGCCTTATTACCAAAGCCTGATTCTGACACATGACACCAATCGTTATGGTTCTTTTTTGGGGGTTGGGGGTTGGGGTCACCCAGTGATGCTCAGGGGTTACTCTTGGGTATGAGCTCAGAAATCGCTCCTGGCTTGGGGATCCATGGGGATCTAACTTCGGTCGGTCCTAGGTCAATGAGTGTGAGCAAATGCTCTACCACTTGAGCCACCGCTTGTACCCCTGTGGGGTACTTTTGAAAACATAGGAATATATGATTATATCGTGTCCAAGATTTCTTCAGTCACAATCATACAATGAAATCCTTATGAGATAAACTGTGAGACTCCATAGTCTAAATATGAATATAATTAATCTTGAATTAATCTGAGGAGGTCAATAGAGATAGTTTATCTACTGAAGTAATTACTTTGCGCAGATTTTAATTCCTTAACAACACATATGGTCCCCTAAGTATTGTCTGGATTTGGTCTGAGTTTAGGGGAAGGAGAAAATCTAAAACATTTTTTGTACTGCCTCAAAGTCATACTAAAAGTAATGGATTTTTTATTATAATCATTATTAACTATGAAGATTCAACATGATGTAGGTACTCTCACATCCACTCTGGGTTTGATGAGTGTTTTACTTATTTACTATATGAGACTATAATTCTAGTATGTTAGAATATTTTCCATGAATTAGTGTTAGAAAAAATTTAATTGGTACTCATATTTGTGTTCATATCTGATATTAATAGCTGTCTTATGAAATTAAACTAAATGATACCAAAAATAGAATTAAAAAACATTTTATGTAGCTTACCTCTGAAATATTTTATATAATATGAATGCATTTTTATCTTTAAAAGAATAATACTATTTAAGTAGGCATTATTAAGAGAAATTTATCACTATTAGCTAATACCTATTACTCAAACATTATGCTAGTAGCATTATGCAAATCATCCCACTTAATTCTTACTTTAGTATATGATAAGCATAGCCCTTAGGGATTAAGTTTATTTTTTAGAAGGTAGGCCAGTATTTAGTTGTTTTAGTTCTTCAAATTTAAATTTGTTCCCAACCCTAAATTAGATCTTATTGTTTTTCTTATTATCATATTTCAACAAAATGTATGGATGTATCTTTATTGTATTTATAAACCTAGAGAAAACCAAAATATAGTGAAATTACATTAAAATAATTTTAATAATTATTATTAATAATAATCCAATTTTTCTTTAGGACAGTGCTGCACTGATTTTGTCTTATAACACTAGCACTCAGTTTGGACTAGATTCTGTAGGGTAAATTAAAATGTCCAAAACCTCATTAATATTATAGTGGGAAAGTTTAGTCCTCAAGTAATTTCCACTGTTACATCTGACAAACTTTTTTTTTGTTTTGTTTTGTTTTTTTGGGGGGGCCACACCCAGTGACGCTCAGGGGTTACTCCTGGCTATGCGCTCAGAAGTCGCTCCTGGCAGGCACGGGGGACCATATGGGAACCGGGGTATCAAACCGTGGTCCGTCCTAGGCAAGGCAGCAGGCACCTTACCTCCTGCGCCACCTCCCGACTCCCACATCTGACAAACTTTCTAGGACATTACCTCCAAAAGCTGCAGCATAGAGTCTTCAAATATTCTGTAGTTATGTCATCTCGTAGTTTGCATTGTTTCTAATAAAAGGATGTGAAGGTAAAGCAATAAATTCTTCAGTCTAGTAATAACTGCTTCAAGTTCACTGGCTCCAACATGGAAAATGGGTTCAGTGAAAAGAATCTTCCATGCATCTAGAGAAGCAACTGATAGAGGAAACACTGCCTTATACAGCCTTCTACAATGCAGGATTTCCAAGTCATGTTGCCATGGTGCTAGGTTGGAAAATGAAGGAAAGGATTAACAAGAGTCATTTGTGAAAAAAATAATTTCTGCCATCTTAGTGCAATATTCCAACTCAGTTATATTACATTAAGGGGGTTCAGGAAATTTGATATAAATTTGCATCTGAAAATAAGAAATAAATTATTGTGTTTTCAAAAATTATTCGGGTTCAAAAAGAGAATTCAAAAATTAAGGTTTAACAATGAACAATAGTACTTATTTTTGGTTTTTGGGCCACACTTGGTGACTCTTCGGGTTATTCCTGGCTATGCGCTCAGAAATGGCTCCTGGCTTGAGGAACCATATGGGACTCATGGGATCAAACCCAGGTTCGTCCTAGGTAAGTCACGTACAGGCAAACGCCCTACCGCTGCCCTATAGCTACAGCACCAACAATAGTACTTTTTAATATAGATGGGTAGGAACAGCATTCCTTGTATATGATAAAGGAAGACTATAAACAGTACTTCATCCATTAGGTAACATGTTGCCATTTTTAATTTATTAGGCAATAGTAAAGAACAAAATATAATCCTTCTCTAAGAATAGTCTTCTATTAGGGTTATGGTTTCTCAATTTTTCCTTTTTGGGCCACACCCGGTGACACTCAGGGATTACTCCTGGCTATGCACTCAGAAATTACTCCTGGCTGAGGGACCATATGGGATGACAGAGAATCGAACATCGGTCTGTCCTAGGTCAGTGTGTGCAACTCAAATGTCCTACCATTTGTGCCACTGCTCCAGCCTCACATTTTTCCATTTCTTATTTGCATACTTGTGAATCTTTAGAATTATTTGGTGACCAGTTAGTGTCACCTTTGCATTCAAACTTCTCAATTGAGTACCAAGTATTTATTAACAATGGCTGATTTCAAAGGTCATAAATATAAGTCCCTTATTTTATTATTGTCTTATGAAACAAATTCATCAGAAAAGCCACTTCCTATTTTTGTATAATTTAAACAGTTTTTTTAAATATACTAACTCTGTATTAAACAGTAAATAAATACATTTCTGTTTAAGTTTTTCTTTGGTACTACTAACGAGTTCTGATGGATAGGAATATTTGTAAATAGACTCAAGGATAAATAAAGTTTTTAGGTAAAACATATTTTTCTTTAATCTTCAGATGGTGTTGTAAAGTACATAGATAGTAAAATTGCTTTTCAATGTGATTGGAGCCATTTAAACTATTTCATAACAGGTATCATATTGTTAAAAACTTAAAATGAAAATATTTGAATTTAATTAAAAACAACATAATTTTAAACTTTTATTTACTTACTCTCTGAACACCATATTGACTTCTTATAAACAAAGTATTCTAGCATATTAATCAGCATTGTGAACTTTGGATTAAGAAATTTCGATCTGTACTTGAGTTTCTGATCTTTTTTCACCAATAATAATAATATCTCAGGAGATTATATGATAATTAATGATTACATTTCAAAAAACATTTAAAGTGTAGTTTGGCCCCCAAATTGTACAAAGTTGTAATAATTTTCATTGTTTTAAAAATTGCTATACACCAGAAGAAGTGGGACAATTACTTAATTTACATAGATAATTGGAACTAGCTATTTATTCTGTAGGGTACAATTTGGGGGGGCACACATGGAGGTGCTCAGGGGTTACCCCTGAGCCTGCACTCAGAAATCACTCCTGGCAGGCTCAGGGGACCATAGGGGTTGCTGGAGATTGAACCCGGGTCCGACCGGGATTAGCCTCATGCAAGGCAAACACCCTACCACTAATGCTAGTGTTCTAGTCCCCGAAGGGTGCTTTTTTAACTATACACTAGTTTCAGTTCATTTATAAGAAAATAAGAATTCATACTTAATAAATATTTGATTGTTTTATTATTAAAATTATCATGGAAATGTATTCATATGTCTCAGCTTTCTGAACCACTAGCAAGATTATTTAATTCTTCTTTGCCTTAGTCTCTTTATATGGGAAACTGGGACAGCGCACTTTTGCCATAGGGATATTTTATAAGGCTAAATAGAGCTAATAGTCAACATTCGAAAATAATGGCTGCAATTTTCATATTACTATAGTTGTTATTATTATAGGTTATTGTGATGATTGAATGTGGAATAACCACTCATGCTATAAAATACTGTTATAATATCAGTTCTGTGGAATCTAATTCATCAAACTAGCAAAGGAGCTCAGTGATTGAAGAGAAAAGATGTGTTGTTTTCCATAACCAAGAAGCTCTAGTGTTGGGCTATTCAGTAAATTATATTTTATAATTATATAGATATTTACGTATGGAATAGAAATATTCTTTTATTTACAATAGCAATAATACATCACGTGTCAGTATTTTGAAAATAAAATATAATATCCAAAGGGAAGATAAATACTGAACAGCTTTAGATGTTAAAATTGTCAGGAGTCTTAAAATGCATTATTTATAGATTAATAGGGATGCTGGGGAATAAGGAATGAAAAGTAAAGCTTATATTATATAATGAAGAAATTAAGTTGCTTGCATATAATGTATATCTGACTAACAAATAGAGGGCTGCTTAAGACTCTTGTATGTCACCTACCAAGCATACATTCCTTAACTCTGAGCACCAAAGAACAATTTAAAATATTTAATATTACGTGATCAAGATTTTATGATAAATTATTGTTATTTTTATTTTTTCTATTGCCTTAGGACACACCTAGTGGGGCACAGGATTTACTCTTGGTTGTGCTCTGTGAATAATATGAGGTGCCAAGGATCAAACCTGTACAATACAAACACTACTTAGTACTCCACTATCTCTGACTCTATAAGTTATTCTTTTCTATCATATATATAAGTACATATCATATACATATCATATTATATCATGTCATATATATAACTCTATAAGTTATTCTTTTCTATTATATATATTTATATATTTTATATATATATTTATATATAGAGAGAGAGTTATTATATAACTCTGTAAGTTATTCTTTTCTATTATATATATATATTTGGCTGGAGGGGCACGCCTGGTGATGCTCAGAGGTTACTGCTGGCTATGAAATCAGAAATCTATCCTGGCTTGAGGGATCATATGGGACAAATGGAGTATTGAATCATGGTTCATCCCAGGCTAGTTCAGGCAAAGCAGATGCCTTAGTGCTTGTGTCACTGCTCCGGCCCCGCTATCACTTATTTAATATTAAGAAATAGTAAGGAAGAAATGAACTAGAGTAGAATTTCTTACCTTAAATCACAATATTCAATTTTTGCTGGTATTATGAGCCCATTTTCTTATATGCTGGACTTGGATAAATCTTGTTTAATACTTGCTAATCTGTGACAAATGAAAATCAAAGTAAGTGTAAGTCATTTTCTCCTCTAAAAATTAAAGCTAAAAACTTTATAATACACTTTATAAATGGGTTAAAAAATCTCACATTGAGCACGTCATTAACAGAGCCAGACAAAAGCTGAACAATTAAAAATATGCCAGTTTGTAAAGATTTGTTTGCAGAGAATACTGCAAACAAAAAAATGAGAGAATGGTTGAGAATTGTGTAAGTTAATGATGCTCTGACCTTCAATGTTCCTGGACAGACCAGGTTTAAACCTCTTATACAGTTACTAGCAAAATGTCCTACTTTTCTCAAAGTGTCCTTCTTTAAATAATGTATAAAGTTATAGATTTCCTTAAAGAAGACAAAACCTGAGCTGCATTCTAAGAGATGATTAAACGTTATGTTAAGAGGCTGCTAAGCTAGAGAGAATATACATTAGAGATTACATATTGTAAAATCCGGAGGGAGGTAACTTTTTGAGAGCACACAAACTCAGTATGTTCAGAATATAGAGTTTGAAAAGTGAAGAATATTGAAAATCAAATTTAAGCAAGAAGGCAAGAGTCAATCACATTTTTTTCTTATAGTAAACTTGAATAGCTTTATTTTACTTATCCTAAGTTATGTTATTTGAAATTTAGATTTGCCTTTGATTATCTAGCATTTAGAATTCTGATCTGTTTATGTCATAAAAAAGTTCACTGCCTATAGTTATTAATTTATTTTTGATAATGGAGATATACTCAATTTTTCTTAGCATTGATAGAGGGTCTAGGAAAACTTCGGCTGTGCAAAAGTGAGGTAATTGTGTATCTCTGAACCAAAAATATAAAAAATAATGTATTTTTTCTTTAGTTTTAGTTTGGTATGAGAGGTTTTTTCTGACTCAGGAATTACCTCTGGCAGTGCTTTGGGGACCAATGAGTTGTTGGTTATTGAATTAGGGGAAACTGAGTGCAAAGCAAGTACCCTACCCTCTGTGCTATAACTGTCCAGCCTTCAATTAGAATCATTGAAAAATAAATAAACTGTGGTGGGCACTTTTGTATTTTGTGTATGTATTTATTGAAGCAATAAATACTAATAAATGCTAATGTCTTACACCTGGCTCTGAATACAGGGATCACACTAGGCTGAACTCGGGGGACGGGACCATAGGCGATACAGGCGATCAAACACTAATGGGCTATGTGTAGGGCTGCACTATCTCAACTATACCCCAAATAATTTTTATTGAAGAAAATTTAGAGAAATAAAATGAATAAAAAGTGAAAGAGTTAAGGATTCAAGAGAGAATATGGGTATCTCCAGAACAGAAAAAGTCAGGAGACAACTTTCAGGAGAATTTTGCACACTATTTCTTCAAAATGTGTTGGCCTAGAGTTCTGGGCATATATAAAAATTAATCTGGATGTGGCTACAAGGAAAGCTTTGATACTTGAGGTTCATTACATAATTCTTTTATTTTTGATGAAAGTAATTTCTTTATTAAGCATCATGGTTACAAACTTGGGTTTCAACCATAAAAAACATACCCCCCCTTCACCAGTGCAACCTTCCTACCACCAATGCCCCCCCTTTTCCTCCTCTTGAAACCCCCTGCCTGTCTTTGAAACAGGCATCGTATTTCTCTATAATTGTCATGGTAATTTTCAGTGAAATTATTTCTCTAACTGTACCTACTACTTTCTGGTAAGCTTCATATCATGAGCTGGTCCTTCCAGCCCTCATCTCTACTGTCTCTGGGTATTATTACTCTACTGTCTTTTATTTTTCTTAAATCCCACAGATATGTGAGATTATTTTGTGATCATCTTTCTCCCTTTGACTTATTTCAATCAGCATAATAGTTTCCATATCCATTCATATATAGGCAAATTTCATGAGCTGCATAGTGTCAGGAACTCATAGAATTTCCTGAAGTTTCTTTTACTGTGAAGCTTCATCTAAATCTTCAAAGAACTCAGCATTTGTATCTCAAATGAATGCTTTCAACATACATTTAAGCTTTGGGGGGGACTGGGCAATGTCTAAATTTTATTATTTTCCAAAAACTCATTATGCTAACCCCTTATCTATCTGCCTGCAACATTAACCCCCCTTAAGGTTTCAACACTGTAAATTCTTATGGGCATATAGGTGACGACCTATCTTTTGCAATATCTTCATGCTGACAAATGGGTGCAGCCCCTTATAAGGTGTAAAATAAATGCTAATTTAATATTGATGGGGTCAAGTAATGGTTTTGGGGGTATCACAGTAGACAAATTAGATTAGACAACAATTTTAAAATATAGTAGGCCTTGGAGGAACAAAAGCTATTCTAAATAGGGCAGAGGGTTTAAGAGAATAAGAAAGCAATAGCCATAGCATTCTCTTTTGTTCTTTTATGTTTTTGTATTCCAGCCACCTGTCAAAAGTTCTAAGTTAATGGATATACAACTTAGTTTTTAGTGCTGTTTTATTTTTTTTCAAGAGATGTTTTAAGTTTTTGATAGTTTTATAGCAATAGTATGACTCACTCTCTGTCAGAGTGGTCACTGGATGGCATACACAAGGCTGATTTTATTTTGGACAATGAACCCAACTAGAAATTTTATTAAGCTTTACAGTAGAGAGGGCTTCAGGTAATTAATACAATCACCCCTATTTAGGTAGTAATTGATGACAAGAGTATTCCATTATTCAGGTTTTCAGTTAAGACCCAACTACCAGATTGAATATTGGTTGGGGTTAGTTCTATTTGGATAAGGTAAAACAACATTTCTAGATTCTTGAAATGCCTACTGTTCTTGTCCTCGTCTATGGCATATTTGATTAATAAACTGTTGACAAATAACTTTTTAGGTCAGAACTGAAAAATTAATACTATTAAAGGTATGTTAATTTAATTATAGTTAAAAATCTAAACTCCCTCACAAGTATAATAGTATTGATACATATATATTTGTTTTCTTGTCCACTACTTTTATCAGTTTTTTATAACATATTTTTGAACTAAAATTTAAGTGAAAAATGAAGTTAATAATATTTTCCTTTCAATAGCATCATGAAAAATGATGTCTACTAAATTGACTAAAATGCTTCTATAAAATGGTGCTAATATTATACCTTTTATACCTTACACTTTTATCTGATGGTTATAAAGCTACCACGCCAGGTAGAAACTAAATTATGATTCTATAAATACCACTTTCATCAGACATTATGTTTTAATAAAATTACTACTAGTTGTTATTGAAAGCAAAATAAAGAGAGCATAACAATTAATCTCACTGTCAGCAAGAGAATAATGGTTGATATTTTGAAAATATAGCTTGGAAATATTTTTGCATCTTGTGTGAAAGGAAATATATTTTTATTGAAATAGGAACAAAACATTGGCATTTGGAGACATTAATAGATTAAAATGCAATAATGGTGTTCTTAAGATCTTACTATTATGACTATGTATCCATTTTCTGTTTTGTTTTTATTGGTTGATTGGTTTTAAATGATCTAGCTATTTTACAGAAGTTCCCTGTTTCTGTAGGATAAGGTGCCATGCTATTTGGCATACATCTTTTGTGACATTTTTGTGTCAGAAACTCACCCTGGGCATGGTTTGTTCTCACAAAGCAAAAGTCTTCCATGGATATTTTCCTGATAATAAATGCCTGTAGTAAGTTCATTTTAATCTGTATGACAATGAAAAAATTAGTGCCCTGGGTTTTCACAGTGATATTAATAAAAGTAAAATATCACATTTATTAAGGATTTACAGTTCCAGACTTTATGCTAAAATTAAATGCCATTTGCATATTAATCCTCATGACTTTGTAAAGTAAGTTATGTATCATCTGTATTTCATAAGAAAAGAGAATTGGATTTTAAAATATCAAAGCTAAAACACACCATTCTTTGCAGCAAGCAATCTGGAATGGAATTGAGCATGTGAACTGTTTCTGCATATTCACCCAAATGCCCATTTATCCTAGGCACTATGAGTTTTTGAAGGGCAACTGGTACACCTGAAGGGACTGACTTCTGGGTCTGTGCTAAGGGATCACTCCTTGTGGGGTTCAGGGAATCCTACAGAGTGCCAAGAATTAAATCCAATTCAACTGTATACAATGCAGGAGTCCTACTCTCTTTGCTCTCAAGGCAAGAGCCCTACTTTGGCCTATTCTCAAGTCAAGAGCTCTACTCTCTGGCCGTTAGCTCTATTATTGTCTCATTCATATTATAGAAAGATCTTGCAACTTCCCTGGTTTTG
The DNA here is from genome assembly GCA_004027635.1 of Crocidura indochinensis. Classification (NCBI taxonomy): domain Eukaryota; kingdom Metazoa; phylum Chordata; class Mammalia; order Eulipotyphla; family Soricidae; genus Crocidura; species Crocidura indochinensis. The sequence goes on along the minus strand of PVKC010006015.1, from coordinate 20,226 downwards.
CTACCAATAAGTGGAGCAGCTGAACCATGATATTATTGTCTGATGTAATAGACTATTTCATTGTTCACTTCATCTAATGCAGTGTATACAATCACTGCGAGTATTACATGAAGCACTACATACTTCAGTGATTGAAAAATATAAGTGTATTATTATATATGGAAATTTATCATAAGAAGATTGGTCAAAAAGATTTGAAATAAAATATGTATATTTTTATATAAATTCTTAATTTTCCCTATTCAGCAGCCCATATTGGTATATACATCTATCAGATTATTTATGATTACATTATGAATTTATTTCAATATGAAATATGTTATAAACTTACACATGATTTAAATTCCCTTTAAAATAAATTTGTCTCTTTTTTGTTAGTATTTTTCAGACAAAATCATCAGCACTCTGGGATTATTGGATTTTGTTCAAAAGCTCACTCCTGGAGGCACTTGGGTGAACTATGCAGTGCAAGGGATTGAACATGAACTTACCATACAAAAATATGCTCTCTGTCTCAAATTTAAATTTTTGAGATATTTGACAGGAATATGTATATGAATTATGCATTACTTTCTAATAGTGTATATTTACCTAATGGACATATCTAGAGAACTCAGATATTCTGTTCCTTTTCCTTTATTTCTGGTAGGAAAATGAACAATTAATTTAATTAACTTATTTTATTTTATCGCTTGTTGTAGCACTGTGGTTGCAAAATTGTTCACAGTTGGTTTCAGTCATAGAATGTCCATCACTCTTCAACAGTGCATTTCCAGCCACAATTGTACCCTGTACCCCTCCTACTCCCACCTGTCTCTGATGTAGGTATTTTGCTTCTCTCTCACTCTCTCTTTCTCTTTTCTTTTTAATACTGTTGTTTGCACGATGTTAATGAAAGGATGCTGTGCCTGTTATATTTTTCCCTTTCAGCATTCAATTCTTGTGCAGAGAAATCAGTTTTAATTATCATTGTCATAGTAGAACCTTCTTTACTCTAACTGCACTCATCACTGTGGCAAGTTTCCTATCATAAACTAGTCCTCCTGATTCTCATCCTTATTATCTCTATATATAATTACCATACTATCTTTTATTTTTATGCCTCACAGTTGAGTGAGATGATTATATTTCTATCTCTTACCTTCTGACTCATTTCACGTAGCAAAACAATCTACATATCTATCCATGTATAATCCAATTTTAGTCTTCCAATTTTTTTCTAATAGCTGCGTAGTATTCCATCATGTAGATGGACCACAATTTTTTAGCCATTCATCTCTGGCATATAAGTTATTTTACAGATACTAGGTACTGAAAATACTGCTGCAATGAACATAGGAGTACAGAGGACATTTTGTGTGTGTGTGTGTGTGTGTGTGTTCCTAGTGTATACCCCAAGGAATAGAATTGCTGGATCATATGGGATCTAAATTTGTAGGTTTCTTTTTTAAGAATATCCATATTTTTTTTCAAAAAGTTGGATCAATCTGCATTCTCTCCAGTAGTGAATGAGAATCCCTTTCTTTTTGCATCCATGCCAACACTTGTTGCTTTTGTTCTTCGTGATGTGTGCAAGTCTCTCTGGTATCAGAGACTTGCATCTCCCTGATGATTTGATGTGGAGAAAACATAGGAAAAATATGACATGACATTGATGCTAAAGGAATATTCAAGGAGAAAACATCACCGTCTAAGCAAGTGAAAACAAAGTTAAACAATGAACTACATTAAACTGAGAAGCTTCTTTTCTTAAAAGGAAATAGTGCCACCACGAATGGGAGAAGCTATTCATCCCAAACTAATCAAATAAGAGATTGATATCTATGATATAAAGGCATTGATAGAACTTTGCATACATAAATGTTATCCCATCAAAACATGGAGCAAAGAAATGAACAGGCATTTCCTTTAGTACTGTGCCTTCTTAATGAATGCTGCTTTATAGTAAAATTTATAGTTGGGGAAAATTATTTCTCCCATCTTCTTTTTGACAATAATTGCTTTAGTCATTCGTGGACGTTTATTGCTCCATATAAATGAGATAAAACCATGAGAGGCTTTGTGGCACCCTGACTTTGACATAGGATCTGTGCAAAAACCAAGATCTCTACAGATTTCTAACTTTAACAGCCATGATTTAGCAAAGCTTTTCCTGGAACCATGAAGAAAGACTTTGGAATTAGATAATTTACTATGTCCTGGAGGCTGTAGTTGGTCTTATGACAAAATGCTTCTTAGGTAATCCCTGTTTTTAGGCCAAAAGGTTTTCCTTTCTATCTTACCCAACTTTGTTCTGCCTATGCAAAAAACAAAAACAAAAACAAAAAACAAAACTGCCATTATGTTTTAGATAGGGGCTCTCCTTTTTATAGAATCTTGGTACATAAATTACTTAGTTGTACCTCATATTTCTGTAAATTTTATAAATTAAGAAAAAAAAGAAAAGATAAGGGTCAGGGGCCAAGAGGTCTCAGGTACATTGATGGAGAAAATAAGACTGAATAAATAGTGAAAATTAAGTGAACAGCAATAGAATTCAGAGACCTAAATTATAACAATCTAAACTTAAAATGGGTCTGTTATACTGGCAAGCACAGAGCAAGGGTGGTGGTTTAGGATACACTCTGAAACTCTGGTGGAGGGAGGTTGACACTGGTGGTGAGAATATCCCTGATTCACTGTATATCTGAAATCCAGCTATGGTCTTTGAAAATCACAGTGGTTTCAAAAAAATATTTTTTTTAAAATAAGAATGCCATATTGCCTTTTGCTAATAAGATTGCAGATTTCACATTTTGAAGAGGGTGGAAATTCAAAACTGTAGAATGATGTGTGGTAAAAGGTGGAATAAATTAGAATTTCATGGTGATTTGTATTTGTTTATATAATCTTTGCGCTTTTACAATTTTACCTCAGGGGACTTATAGTTCAGCAAAAAAGTTTCATAGTGAGAAAACTGTAATAATTGCATTGACCTTGCTTTCAAAAATTCAAGAAATAATAATATAATGAGTTGCAAATAATATCAACATACGAATATGCACTGTATTTATAGATTTGCCTGATTCTCCAGTAATAATATGCATAATGAAAGTTTGAATGGAGATATGTTCATTTTACTTTTTCTATTCTGTATCTTAGGTGAGAGAGAAACTCATGATTTTATTGAATTAAAATGAATTTTTGCTCATAATCATTATAGCTGTGAGTTACATATTTAGAGTAACTGAACATTTATACCTATTCTTAAAATATAGATTTAACCCATGCTTACTGTAAAATAAGACTTAAATAGTATATTGGATTGCTTTTCATTTATTTACTTATAAATACTGTTTCTTTGGCTAGAGTGGATAAAGTACTTTCCTTGAAAGAAGCCAACCAAATTTTGATCTCTGGTACCCCATATGGTCTCTGGAAACTACTGGGTGTAATTTCCAAGCTTAGATCAAGGAGTAAACCTAGAACAGAATCAAAAATAAGCATTGAAAACAACCTAATGTGACATTCCAAAAAAAACCAACAACAAAAAAGAGCAATGTTATTTAAAGCCATAAAATTCATACATAAATTAATCTGTTTGTGCAAATGAACTATATTACACATACATCACAAGTAATATTGTTAATTATACTTCAGTGAAAGCTCTTTATTATCCCTAATTTTTATATCAATTAAGTGAACTTCATTATGTTAAACAACTTAGCAGTTATTCATTTTGAACTTGAACCAAAAGCAACATAAAGGTTAAATTGAACAATAGAAACTGAACCTAAACTAAAGCGAATTTAAACTCATAGAAAAACATTAGGTATAGCAATTAAATTATACAGAAAAATATTAATAAATATGAAATAAAATCTTTCTGGGAATGTATTACTTACATAGAAATACATATTCTAAACTCAATAAGATTTTTATTATTAATAAAAGAATGAATATAGTTTTAAAAATTTGTATCAGATAACTTGAATTTCAGTTTCAAACAGACTGTTGTTGCATTGATGACTTGAACTCTATTCATAAGCCTATGTTTGGCTAGGGAAAAGAATATTTCCAAACTTACATCTACTATATTTTGACTTAAAGAACAGCACACTCTCACATTCCTTACTATTACTATGGCATTCACTGTCTTGCTTAATCCCCAGCCATGCCCACATTTGTACTGTCCTTCATTCATTCGTTCGTTCGTTTGTTCATTCATTCATCATTTATTTATTTATTTATTTATTTATTTATTTATTTATTTATTTGTTCAAATAGAATCACACCTGGCTATGCGCAGGTCTTACTCCTGTTCTTGCTCTGCACCCAGGAATGGCTTCTAATGGGGTAGTGTGTAAGGGGTTCGATGATGGGGACTGAACCTGCTGAACAATTGCTCCAGCCTCCTGCACTGGTATTCTTGTCACTATTACCCTTCTTTACTGTTGACCAAGAGAACTATAGCACAGCATTAGGGCATTTGCCTTGCAGGCGGCCTATTCAGAATGGACTTTTGTTAGATTCCCAGCATTGACCCATATGGTCCCTGAGCCAGGAGGGATCTGAGAGCTTAGCCAGGAGTATCCCGTGAGCATCACTGGGGATGACCCTCCAAACAAACAAACAAAAATATATCACTTTTTTTAATAATGCACAAAATTTATTGTAATAGAGTACCAAAATAGCTCAAGGACTGCTAAAGAGAATCTCTGTCTTTGAAAAAGATGTTACTGGTACAGGGACTGTGCTGAAAGCACATGAAGTCAGTCCAGTACAGGAAAGTTCTTACTTTCTCAGCCTCTCTCTCTCTCAGATGGGAGATCCTGTCCTTAATCTTTAGCATGGCTAGGCCACTCGGCTTAGGTTTGGGATAGTCTCTACACAGGTCATTCAGCATCCAGCTTTTCAACCATGAGTTAGTGGAGCTTCACAAAAAAAAAAAAAAAAAAAAAAGGAACATCCAAAGTTTCATTTCTGCTGTAAGATGGCAGCCAGGAAACACCAAAGAGCAGGTGTGGACTAAAAATTGTAAACTTAGTCCCCACACAGTTACTCCCAGCTCTAGATCCAAGGAGGGTGTGCAACCTCTGAGTCCTCTTCACTGGGGTTCAGTCTTTGTTTTCAATGAACAGGATCTCTTCCCTTTGTTAAAAAAACAAGCATTGAAATTGAAATTTCTAAACGGTGGCTATTGTGAAGTCTTTGAATAATGACTTGAAAATTGTCTTAATTTGAAACCAATTTTTTTTTTTTTTGTTAAATAGAGGAAACTCTGGGCTAGGTATGTCCTTATCATGACTTAGAGAGCAAGTGGGGAAAGCCCAGGAAATTCCTTGGGTGTTGAGGGCTACAATTTTTTTTAATGATTCTGCTTGTATGTATCCCTGCAAAAGAGAGTAAAAGGATATATTCACTGTCAATAAAAACATAAAATTGGGGGGATCAGTAATTATTCGTTTGTTTTTTGTTTTTGTTTGTTTGGGATCACACCCAGCATCCCTCAAGGGTTACTCCTGGCTTGCGCTCAGAAACCACATCTGGCAGGCATGGGGGACCACATGGAATGCTGGAATTTGAGTTACTGTCCATCCTGGATCGACTGCTTTCAAGACAATCATCATACCACTGTGCTATCTCTCCAGCCCTAGCAACTATTGTTGATTTAAGGTTCAGAAGTCCAGTTTCATAAAAGACAACTACTTGTATTCCTAACTTCAATTATTTTATCATTTTTGTAGCATTAACTAGTATAATGATTCTTCAATATGACATTAAATTACAGTGGTGGGTTGAAGAAGAAATGAAGTAGAATTACTGTTGGGATCCTGGGAATTTTATACAATATCCTGCTTATTTTCCCAAGGTAGCACTCCATAAGTGACAAGTAGTGAATGTCACTGAATATTATTATCTTTGAGGTATCTCCATGAATATTATCTCTGAGGTATGCCACAGAGGAAAAACAAATTTCAGAGAAGCTTTTGTAATAGAAAAGTTCTGTCTCTGAAAGGTCTTATCTTTGACATGGACCCATTTATCATGTAGATTTTTCAATAGTCTCAATGGCATGAATCCTACAATGGTTCTAAATCTATACTGAGCTATCATATTCCAATACCCTGTCATCTTTCTCTATTTCTGCTTCTGTGCCAGAAGGGAGTAAATTCAAACATTTAAGATTTTCTGCCTAGAAGGTCCTTAACTTTTTAAAGGACTCTATCATCTGTTTAAGAGTTTTGAATAACTTTATTTTCCTACTTTTAATATTATATAGCCTGTATTACTATGAAAAAGAGGTAGGTTAATATTTTTCTTGCTATTTTCCGTGACAAAATTAACTTCAACATTTGATTCTCCAGCAGCAGTTCTTGTTTTGCTAATTTCTGTTAATAGAATTGTAAATCAGTCCCTCAAAAATAGACATTGTACTAAATATGAAAAAAGACTTGCATCAAAAGGCTATTATTTGAGATATATAAAATATTCATAAATCTCAGCAACAAAACAACCAACCACACAATTAAAATGGGGAAAGGAGATGAACAGAAACTGCCTCAAAGAATGTAGTGGCCATATGGAAAACTGTTTATCATCACTTATCATAGAAAACAAATTCAAACAACATTGAGATCCTATCTTTTAGCAGTGACAATGGATTATATTAAGAAGTTTGAAATAGTGTTGTGGGGATATAGAGGAAAAATGATATCTTCAGTCACAGTGATGGAAAAATCATATGATTCAGCCTCCACAGAAAAAAGTATGGAGATTTCTCCAGGAAGTAAAAATAGAACTTCCGTATAATTCAGCAAGTCTATTCCTTTACATCAACCTCACTAAATAAAATAAAACAGTATTCAGAAAAGTTATTTGCATACCTACATTTATTGCAGTGCTTATTCAAAAAGTGGGATAAAGAAACAATCCAACGTTCAACCAAGCATGAATAGATTTAACAGCAGGATCTAACATACACAATGGAATAGTATACAACAATAAGAATAGAATAATTAATGCAGTTCACTCTAACAGGGAGGGTATCATATTATATAAAATAAGGCAAAAGGAGAAGAAAAATACTGGATGAAGTCACTTATCTGCGGAATACAGAAAGACAAAGGAAAGGACTAAACAATAAACAATGATTATAAAACTTTGGTCTTGGGTTATCAACCAGTCAAGAAGATGAGAGGTCTATGTATCCACATGGTATTAAAAAGTCAACAAGGGGAGAGGGGTAGAGAGAGGGTCTTGGAAAGTTTGTGGGGATGGGTGAAGTAACATTTTAATCAGTCCCATAACTTTAACACTAACCTAGCAGTCTTACATAAATTGTGATAAAATAAATAATAAAAGAAAGTCACCAAGAATATAATTATGACAATGAGGTTGGAAAGGTAAGAAAAGTTCCTCAAGCTTACAAATACATGAGTTATGTTAAAAGTGATTAAGAATGTGGCCAGAGAGATAGCACAGTGGTAGGGTGTTTGCCTTGCATGCTGCTGACCCAGGACAAATCTGAGTTCAATTCCTAGTATTCCATATGGTCCCAGGATCCTGCCAGGAGCAATTTATTAGCATAGAGATAGGAGCCTGAGCACCACCAGATGTGGCCCAAAAACAAACAAACAAAAGTGTTAAAGGACTAGGATGAACATAACCAAGTCAGGCATTGGTGATCAATTGCCAATGTTGAGTTGTCATATATATATATATATATATATATATGTATATATATATACTATTAATCTTTATAAATTCAAAGAAATGTAAATACTTATATTTCTAGAAAGGCTTTTGACAAATGCTACACAATATTTAAGTTCTAACTTTGTATTTATGGAAAACTCTATGACTATCATGGTATATAGACTCAATATTTCACATAGAAGCTATTTAATTATGGACATGGCAGTGAAGCTACTATTGGCAACCCTCCATAAAAGTGTAAAGAGCAGGAGTTACACAAGGATGAAGTAAAACAAGATACACTTAAGAGAGAAAAGCATGCGGTCAGGGGCTTCCAGCGTCAAGGATTGAAAGCCAATGATTTTTCTCCCCTAATGATCTTTACTGACCAAACTCAATCAACCTGGAGTGGGGGCGGGAGCCAATGTAGTTAAAGACAAAAAGTACCTAACAAGTCTGGCAAGTTAAATACTTTTTGTCTGTTAATGACATTGGACCCTGCCACCGCAGTTCTCCTTCCTTTTTTTCTCTCTTTTTTCTTTTTATTTTTCTTCTTCTTTTTCTTTTTTTTGTGGTTGTTTTTTTTTGTTGTTGTTGCTGTTGTGCTTTTTATTGTTGTTTTTTGTTTTATTGTTTGTTTGTTTTTGTTAAGTATTTCTTCTTTTTTCCTTTGTTCTTTCAAATTTATATTTATAACCTCTAGGTGGACTCTTCCCAGTTGTTTTTTTTTTTCCAACAGAATCAGAGAACTACAATCATCATATTCTGCCTCACAAATTGAGGAGAAATATGGATAGCACCAGGACCAAACAGTTGTATGAACACTGAGGGAAATAAAAAATAATCAGACTTAAACATCAAACCCAAAGTCTGACAACAGAATCTATACCCAATCTACAAGCTATACAAAGAGGGACCCATTACACTTGCATTCCAGAAGGCAAAGAGGGGAGATAAGAGAGATGCATGCTGGGAACAGGGGTGGAGGGAGTACAGTACTGATGGTGGGAATGACCCTGATTCTTTGACACTATGTACCTTAAATATTACTGTGAAAAATTCGTAATTCATTTTGGTCACAACAAAAATTATATTAAAAAAGTACCTAACTAATGTTAACCAAGTCTATGTGGGTAGTTATATTTCAAAACAGGAGAGTGAAGGGAAGAGGCAGCTAAGTCAAAGTTTCTGATTTAGGGAAAGAAGGGTATGTACTCTGTGTGGTAGGAGCCTCCTTGGGGAAAGGTGTCAGCCAATAAATAAAACTTAAAATCAGGTATAAACTTTGCATGCAATGGTAATGGTAGTTTAATGAGAATTTGAATTAGTGCATACTATACAGAAAAATTATAACATCCTAGTATAGTTATTTATAAAATTGAGTAAAATTGTATGAGAGAAAAAATAGAACTCTTTTCTTACTCTGTTAATAATTATTTAAAATAGCTTTAATAAGAGAAACTCAATATTTCTAGGATCCAGAGAAAATGTCCACTGTATATATTTTATTCTATAGTACTATGTTTTAATTTTTGTATTTTATCCTGCATTTTTACATTTTCCTTTATGATTTATTCCCTCTCTGATGGTCTCCATTAGATACATGGCTTTATAATATGCTGTATAAAAATCAATATACAATTTAGAAATCATCCTAATTTATTCATCAGGCTGTAATGCATACCGAGAACCCATTATGTACATTGAGGGGAAGAGAAAAGAATTTTTCTTGCAGCATTGATTCATATTTGCTCATCTCATAATGATATTCTGCTTCATGAGAAACTAATTTAGCCAGGGGAAAATATAGCTCAGTAGCCTCAATCTAAGAGAAAAAAAATTCTTACAGAACTTCAGTCAGAAGGGGTTTGAAGGTGACTGCTTAAAATGATTAAAGTTTTAAAATATAGAAACTGCAAGTGATGCTGCACTTTTCAAACATGCTAGATTTTACATATTTTTCACAACTTGAGCAATTTGAGAAAATGGCCAATTCAGGGACTTCAAGTATTGAATTCCTATTATGGGCAGTGAAGCCAAACCTTGTGCTCAAGTGTGTCTGCATTCTCCAGGGTGTTATTTACTGGGCCATCTAGACCAGTGGTGTTCAAAAGTCAGCCCTAAAGCTAGAGGCATAGAAATCATCTGTGTTATTTACTAGATATATGGATTCCTGCATCCCTCTAAAAAATGAGCAGCTTGCAATCATTATCATTGGATTCTCTATAGCAATATTTCTAAGAAGTTCTCCTGGAAATCTTCTAGATGCATTACAGCCTAATTTTCACATATTTTTTTTTCCTCACACAATGGCTTTCTACGTTGGCATGCTATTTGATGAAAGGAAAAGGAAGAGGTAGAGAGTGATACAATCGCTTTCTGATAATGGACACACAATGCATAGACTGTGCCCAAAGCTTCTTGCCAAATAAATGTACATCTCTCAGAACTCTGCACCATTTGCTCCTGCATCATTACTTGCCTAGCCATCTATTTTTACCTTTTGATGAACTTATTCTGTGATGTGAGAGGACATAGATGCCCCTAAACTGTATGAATAAAAGCTTTAGAAGTTTTTTAGTTGTTTTTCTATTTGTCAGGAACAGCAGAATTTCTCAGACCCCTTGACTACTGTTTGCTTGACAAAATGACACAATAAAGAAGATTGATTCCAAGGTCTTTTAGATAATTGTGAGGGGAGAAGCTCCAGGAACTACACATTAACTCTACTATATTTGTCAACAGTTGAGCTAAGTGATCCACAAGAAGTCATTTAAAACAAATGACTCTAAATTTATTTTAGCACCAGTGTTGATAATAGCATTAAGCACTGGCTTAGTCTAGTGCTAGAGATAGACTTTAAATCTTCATAATACATGAATGTTAATCACAGCAAAGAAATTGAAAGAAGTAAAAGGTAAAGGATTCCATTTATTCTATCTCTAATAGATGCATATCCAATGTTACAGAATGATATAAATTGTTTTTATAAGAAAAACACAATCAGAAAATGCAAATTCCATTTCATTGAATCTGTGTCAAGTTTCAAGTCTAGTTTCCTTCTGGAGAGCCCTTCTAAAAAATCTGACATATTTGTCAGTTTACTTGCTGCCTATCATAGTTTTGTGAGCCATTTCAACCTGAGGGTAGGTGTCATTTACACCAACATTTTGCCTGGTAACTTTTGGTTTATTTTATGTTTTATTTTCTATGGCCTGTAATTAGGAAAAAGTGTATTTAATTTAAAATATTTTTTAAACTAAAGTTTATGGAGTAGGATTAAATTTTTGTGTCTCACTTTTTATTATTTTTTATTTGGGAAAATTGCTGATGGGCTACATACAGCTGTTTTCAGGTTTTACTCCTGGGTTATTGGCTATAATTATAATAGAGTTATATTATATATTGTAGAGTTAATATAGAGTAAAATTCAAGATATATTTAATTAAGTTTCTACCTAATATTTAATTTTTCAAAATGTTGAGCATAAGTAAATAAAATGAATTTTATAACCTAAAATAGCACATTATTTAAAATGAAATATATATGAACCTATATTTACTCTAAATCTATGCCAATTATTAAATCTTTCTCATCTTTGTTAATTTGTGGTAGAATAGATTTATTATTAAATTTTTCTCAGAATTATTTTGTGAGTAAAATGAACACTAGTTATTGCAGCATCTGTTACATGGTAATTAGCAATTTGCTGCCATCTTCATCATTATCATCATCATCATTATCAGAACATCATCACCATCTTAACAGAATGATGAGATTTTTATTCTATCTCTTGCATTACTAGGTTTCAGAAAGCCTAGTGATGGTAATATAGCCAATTTCCTGTTTGCATCTATTGACTTGAAAGTAAGCCAGAAACAAAAACAAAATGAACTATCAAGTTTTCACCATGAACTATTGTGATATGTCATAATATTAACTCTCAAGTCTTCCACTTTGATATAGATAAAATTCAACAATTAATTAAAAAGATTAATTCTGAGTCTCTACTGCAACAGAATAATGTATATTTTGGGCATCTATTATAAATATGTCATCCATTACTACCTCTTGTTTAATGCATCCCGAGATCATTTCTTCCATAGAATCATAAAGGGTCTCCTATTACTTTTTTGCTTCTTTGATTTGAGTCCCTCCGTTTTTTCTCCACAACAGTCAAACAATAATTTAAAAGTGAAAAATATTCGTATTGCTAGTCTGTTGTCTACATCTCACTACACAATAGGTATAACATCCAAATACCTTTTCAGGATTTACTGTGTTAGGTTGAACCTGATCTCAGTCTTTCATTACCATCTTGTTTAGTGTCTAGATCCCTAAAATATATTACATCAAATCTTTCATCTTCATTTTTCAATGAAAGAACTTTGAATATCTATTTTTTCCTATGAAAATCCTGGTTTCCTGACTGACCATAGATGAATCAATTTTTTTTTAATGTCATGCTTTTATTTCAAATTGAAACTCACTAATGGGACCATCTTACCTAAAAGATGCTACTATTGGCTGTTACTATTGGCTGCTTTATTTTGGTTCAATATTAGTTTCTGTTAGTTTCTACACAATACTACAATTGATCTTAGCTCTTTAATGGGTTTATTTGTTTTCATTTATTTGATTTCATCACCATCAAAATATTTTAATTTCAAGAGAGAGCTTGTTTTAGTTTCAATATCTGTTCTGTCTATTATCACTAGAATGAAGAGGAGAATAGATATGTTAAGTTAAATATTTTCTGCTTAGATGAGAACAAATACAATGATAGTTGAGTGGGAGAATAAATAAGTGAATAATGAATAAGTGAGTGCATACACCTATGTACACTATAATTTGGTAATATCTAGAACTATCATTTCATTTGGCTCCCGATGGATTTTTATTTCAACATAAGGAAGAATTTCTAAGCTACCAGAAAGCAAGGGCGGGGTAGCAGGTGCAGGAAAAGACTGGATTGCACATTTTTCTTGGGGATGGATGACAACCATAGTCTGATGCTTATGACTCCAATGGGAATTTTCTAATAAAGACCATATCATGGAGGAATACACAGGTCTGATGATCTTACCAGAGCTTTGAATTTATCAAACATATCAAATGATATCAAAGTTTGGGTCTTGATTTCCCACTAAATGTATTTTACCAGCTGTTGTCAACTTCATTTAAAAATCCATTTCAGGTCAAGAACTTTAAAGTGTCCTTTACTCTCTGGTCAAATGGACACACAGGTCAGACATTACCTGTGAAATTGCTGCTGGCCTTTTCTGTCCACCTTGTTGTTCACCACTGCCCTCTGTGTTTTCAGTTTTATTAGTGGACTTAAGTAATATGTTGCAATGTCTTATTTTCTAACATTCTTCATATATCCTGAAACAAAAAATTATTAAATTTTAACTCAAAAATATTCTTCCATAAACCTCTTAGATATTAGCTACAAGAGTAATATTAATTTGTTTAATTATGAACAAGTCCTAGAAAAATATGTATTTTAAGATGTGGTAATGGGAAAGGGAGTTGTTCAGTTCTGAATTTCAACTGTTTGCAAACTATTTGTGCCATAGCTTATAAAATTGCATATATTTATAATTTCAATTTTACATAGGGAGATACATTATAGTTACCTGATATGTTGTGTGGCACTCATTAAAGGTATGGATGCATTAATCTAACCTTACACTTTGGAAATTAGTTTTATGCCTTTTTAAATGCTCAAGATCAAGATCTTGGAAGATAGGATCTTAAAAGACAAGCCTGGTATTCTCATGAAGCAGAAGTACTAGTCAAAAACTATGACTTTTTATTTGACATTTATGGAATATAAAAATAAAAATCATAATTGAGTAGGCATCAAGAAGCCACCTTGAGGGGCCAGGCGGTGGCGCTGGAGGTAGGTGCCTGCCTTGCCTGAGCTAGCCTAGGATGGACCATGGTTCGATTTCCCGGTTCCCATATGGTCCCCCAAGTCAGGAGCGACTTCTGAGCGCATAGGTAGGAGTAACCCCTGAGCGTCACAGGGTGTGGCCCCAAAAACAAACAAACCAAAAAAAGAAGCCACCTTGAGTAGTTTCTGCATTTTAAAATTTTGTGTGGTAATGTAACACTCTTATAATTTTGATGCTGATAATCCTCTCACTAATTATTAGCCCTTGCTTGAAATGGATCAGCAAATGGTTCACACAAGTATAGAATTAAATAAAAAAAAGTCTTTCTTTCCTCATGGAACTCCCACTCTTGTTTTGCTTTTATTAGCATGCCTAACATTTATATGAAGAAAATGCAATTAATCCCACCAAATAAAAAAATTTTGAATTTCCAGCATTTGTATAGCCAATCTTCATTGCATTAAATTTAATGGTTTCACTTATATTTTAAAATAAATGATTTATGTCTTAAATAAAAATAAATTAAATATTATAGTTCTTGCTGGTTTAAATATTATGTTAAAGCAAATAAAGGATGAAAGAAAAGAAAGTACAAAGAGATCATTCAAATAGATCCAATGAGATATTAGATACCCAAAGATACTCTTCTTTAAAAAATTGCAGCTGGTTTTCTAGCTAACAATTTAGTAATTAATGTGTGCTTTCATTTGACTTAGACTGATCCATTATGATCGGTAAAGCAACACGTACTCACTATATCATTTCTATCAGGAATATAGTAACATTTAAGACTATATTTCACACTAATATATATTCTAGCAGAACTTCTCTTAGAGTTTGAAGTATGTGCTGTCACTTTTCCTCCCATTAATGTTAAATTATACTCCTAGAATGTCACGACTCCATTGCATAAATGAGGGAAGGGAAAAAAATTTAACAAATTTAACCCAAATAACTGCACAAGCAGATGTCAAAAATCTTTTTAACTAGGATGTGTTTACTGTCCCATTCAAGATCTGGCAAATAGTATGTGTGTTACTTTTTATCTCATCTCAAAGCAAGTGTGATGTTGATTTATTTTATTGTTGATTTATATTATATCATTTACTGCCACTTACTAGCTGTGTGACCTCAGAGAATTTAGTCTGAGAACAGCATATGTTTCTCATATATTTTCATGGATAATATCTGTATTAGTGATAACTTATGGAAATTAGACTTGTAGTAGAATTTTACAAGCTCTAATGTCACATAAATAGGTGCTTTAATGCTTGTACAATGTATGATATAATGTAAAGATCATAAGTCTTGGACACTATTACTAAGCTCTTGATATTTACTTTCTATACTCTCCATACTATCTCTTTTTCCAGTCCAGTTACTTCCTGTGTCAATTTAAAAAAAATCTATTTACCTACTCTATCTCTTAAGCCAATAACCTTAACTCAATTCCTTTAAGGTACTGAGTTATGTCCTGTCTCAGGGAGTTTTGAATTATATTTGTCCTTGGATCTCACCTTAAATGTTATGTAGGCATTCATTGATCATCCAATATGAAAGAGTTTCATTACTTTCCACTGCTCTTTCTTTTTCCTATCAAGCTGTGGAGTTGTTTATCATGCCAGAACTTATAGATGAAAATTAAAGTTTAATTGTAGTCTTGAGTGCCATTGTCAGTTATTTAGTGCTTTGTATGTCACAATTACCAGAATAAGCAGTTTTTGTAGTATTTTATCTGATCAGCACAGTCCATAGAATTCACAGTGGTATGTTCCATTTCATAGTTGAGAAACTTATGGCTTGAGGGTCATTAGTAATTTGTCAAATCTATTACTTAGTGCATCTAGAATTCAAACTCTGTTATATTTATAAGACAAGAAGTATTACTGTTCATGAGAAATATCATTGTGTTTCTCACATTTCCATGTCTTTGATATCAGAATTGTACATGAAGGGTCCAGTAGACCAGTTGGATATTTATTGGTTCTTTGGTGACAATTAATAATACACATTTATAGAAGTATGCACCTAAAACATAGATGTTTCAAAAAAAACAAACAAACCACTACATCAGTAACTAAATAAAACTCTTAAAAATAAGAACAGAATTGATCACATGAACTTTTTTAAATAACAGAAAAATAAGAGTAATCATTTCTAACCAGAAACATTTACTAGAGGGATGGTCCCATTGAACTGTGTGGGATTTTCATGAGTGAGTCATAAACTTTTATGGTTCAATCTGCTCAGATCACAGTGCTTTACTTTTGCGACAGCCTGTACTTACTGACACTTCTAGTACTACCAGAAAAGCCAAGCCAAGTTTTTTAATCTGATCAGGACACTGAACTCTCAATACCAGGAAGTGTAGTGATAATAAGTGGCGGTGAATTCATTAGAAGTTAATTCTACTCTAGCAATACTTGTGGCATGATTATTTTAGAATATTATACTGAGCCTACTAACATATCTTCTTATTAAATAAAATGGTTTGCATAAATGAGAGATTTTATAATTATAAGTTTTATAACAGAATCTCAACATTTGAAACAAACTTTCTTTGTCTCTTCCTTCAACTCTACCAAGTAAAACGTGTTCTAGTTGCATTTTTTGGTTTGTTTGTTTTCTTGTTCTTGTGCTGCATCGGACTGTGCTCAGGGTTTGCTCCTAAAGCTGAACTAAAAAGGTTACTTATTAAGGGTCTTGGAGAAACTATATCAGGTCCTGGTAACTGAATCTGTATAACTTTGAGAAAGATAAGCTCTTGTTCTCCTATTTTATCCCTCCAGTACCCTAATAGTACTTTAAAACACTGAAAGAAGACCTTTTTGGTGACATATTTTTCTGTTTATATATGTTCAGTAATATTGTGTCTATGAGTAGTTTTCAATCTATTACATTTCCACTCTGCTCTGATTTTGAGAGTAGCTTGTAGATATCTAAAGAAATATTTTAGCTCACATACATGCTGTAATTCATGAGGCATCTTTGGTTCTTAGAGACATTATTTTTCTTCTATTAATAGCAAATAGGAAGATGATTACTATAATTCCTTCATAGATTTTGCTTATTAGAAAGAAATTAAGGGAACACAGAATTGACTTAATGGCAAAAGTGTCTAATTGCAGTATAAAACTACATATATCTTCCCTAATATTTCCGTTTTGTGCTGAATGCAGTGCTAGTAGCTCTGGAATATGGCATACCACACTGCCCCCCCCACATGCATAGACATCGTAAAAGAGTTTGTGATATTTGGCTTTTTGTAGTTAGGTATGTGCAATTCAATATATGACCGTGGTGAGTCTTCACTCCAGATAAATGAGTCCCACAACTAAAGTGTGTAACACCCTAGTAGGCATGCACAAAAGTACTGCAAATAGGTGTGTGACTCTTAGCAAATACCCTATCCAAGTATACATGAAGGATCTTGATCATAGCAATATCAGCAATAAAGGGAGGCGGCACAAAGAAATAGGTCAGTGAAACTAGAAAGTGTCTAACTTTTTAAGAATTAACTCTGTGTCACATACTGGCAAATGCTACTTTTAATTCAACCATGCTTGTGGCATGGTGCAATGAATATAATTGCTCTCATTTTTGCCCTAAAGCAAGCCCAGGGAGATTGACACACTTTCTAAGGAGAGAAGAGCCAATTAATGGACAGAAGTATGATGCAAACTCAAGGAAATGAGAAATGGTTCTGGATAATTCTCAAACTTCCTGCTCTCTTGCAAACTGACTTCCAATTGAGTCATGTGGCTTTTATGTAAAATTGGCTGTACAGAATTTCATTAGTACTGTATCTCAAGAAATATTCATATCTTTCTTTCTTCTGAATTAAAAAATGTGAGGATTAAAATAAATAACACAGACTGTCTTGCAGAATGTCTGGGTCTATGGAGATAGACAATTCATGATAGTCCTTGTATGCCCTCACTGCTTTCATTTCTTTGCCTTTTTTTTATAAAAGGGAACTATCATTCTCTTTTATCCTGATTTTCTAACAAGAGAAAGCCAAATTGATGCCATATTTTAGATGTTTAGAATGACTGGTTTCTTTATACAAAGCAAGTAAGAGAGAAAATATCCCCCTACTTCTACTTGCTGCCACCTAGATTATTTTTATTTTCTCTTTACAACCTATACTAGATATTTTATATTTTCCTATCTTCTAATGGAGGGGAGTGAAAGGTTCTAAAGAGGTAAAATGACTTGCTCATGCTCACAAAATATTTAAATTAAGAATAGATTACAGACATTAAGATTTCTATACTTTTGATTTCTCTTGAGCTAACATTATTGAAGATTTTCTAACTCTACATTATCTACTTAACAACATTAAAGTAAGTGGTTTTACATGCAAGCACACAAGTACACCAGTCTTGAAATGTGTTTGGGTGAGTGATCTTCCTCTTTCTAGCCAGTGCTTCTTTATCAGAATGCTTTGTGATGGAAAACCATTGTTCCCTTTCACTTGGGTCCTCAAGAGAAAGTGAATGAAACAGGACTAAGTTAAATACTTAGTAAGAAATCAAATACACCTCAAGTTTTTTATCTTAAATTACATCACCCACCTTAGCACTGCCAATAGCACTCTACCTGGTAGTCATGTAGTAGGAGTAAATGGAAAATGATTGCCATTTTAGGGTACTGAATTTTAACATCTAGATTTATACTATAATGCTGAACACACAAAAACACATATTAGTAATTGTCCTAAAAATGAACAATGAATAATCTTTAACTAATTAGAGAAATAGTACAATGTTTTCAGACATGTTTGATTTATGAACTTTAAGTCACCTAAAATATAAAAAATATAAGATATTCTAAATTTTATTTTAAAACTATGGGACATCATATATAACCTTATTTAGCAACTAATGTTACCCACTAAAGAATAACTCAGAGAGCAATCTAGATCCCAAAAGAACTCAATCAGTGACTCAAAGATGTTAACTACTTTTGTCTTGCAATTCTTTCACTTTCAGAGCTAATACTTACTAATGCCTTGAAATCTCTAGGCTCTTGTTTTTGGAATGTAGCAGTGTTATTTTACAAACTTGGCTTATCAACTCAAACTGAAATAAGTCTTATCCCACATTTTCCATAAAACCTTCTAAGATTGAGCCGGATTTAATAGATTTGGGTCATCAAAAAATATTTTCCATAGTTAACACTGTATATTTTTCTGGTTAAAGGACAACTATATTGTGTTTGTACCATTTGATTTTGAAGTGCAGATTCCTTGTTATGCCTTGCCACCTCTTCTTTCATTCCTTTCCTTCTATCAGAATAGCTGTGAATGTTCAATTTTGCTCCTGACATTAAGTTCAGTCTTGTTATTGATAGTATTGATAATCTCAAAATTTTATACATTAAATACGATGAAAGGATTTGATACTAATGCACAATAGGCCTCTGACAGTAATTCTATTTTTAAACAAATCTTTATTTAACTACATGATTACAAGCATGTTTGTAGTTGGGATTCAGTCATAAACAGAATACCCCCCTTCACCAATGTACCATTCCTACTACCAATGTCCCCCTATCCCCATTTCTGCCTGTATTTCCAACAGGAATTCTACCTCTCTCATTCTTTAAGAATTCTCTCATTCTCCATTGTCATGCTAATTGTTAGTGTAGTTATTTCCTTAACAGCATTCACCACTCTTTGTGGTTAGCTTGCAAATTGTGAGCCAGTCCTTCCGGCACTTCCAGCACTTAACTCTATTGTCTCTGGGACTTATTACAGCAATGTCTTTAATTTTTCTTAAAAACCATGGATGAGTGAGTTTGATGGACAGACCTAGTGATATTCTCCCTCCCCCACCACTCAATAAGCTCGGTTCTTGTCTTCCCTGTGAAATTGCTTTGCTATGCATTTTATTAGGCTTGAAGTCTTTAATACCTTTCCTCCCGCTGAGAAATGAGGGGGATATAGCTCTCTGGATAAACTTATCTTCCAGGAAGAGAACATAGAAATGTAATCTCCTAACTGGCCTCCTATCATTTGGCTTTGCTCTGCACAATTGCATCTGAAGACATTTATCTGACTCCAAAGCTGAGATCTTCATGAAAGGAGGTTAGCTCTTCTAGATTCAAATAACTTGGTTTATATCCTCTAACCTAAAGGTGACTATTGAGTATTAAGCCAGACCTGTGGGTTAAAAGAGAAGTGGCTTTAAAATAGTTTAGATTTATTGTGAATGGCAAAGAGGTGAGCAGTGCAAAGAGAGCAAAATGGCTGTACAACACGTCCTGCAGTAAAGGATCCTACATTGAATTTGCTGATTGAGAAGAAATAATACAGGGCCCTGCAAATAAACCACCCTGATGGATGTCTTCTGCTAGAATGGTGCTCACTGTATTTGCTCTCTTTCTGTTTGATGTCAGCATCTTAGCACTCAGCATGAACTCTACTACAGTTAACTGTCGAAATGAGTTATTTCTAGTCAATAATGAATGCTTCCCTAACATGTTATTATTGAAAATAACAGGTTCCAAATGTGTGACCGTATGGTATACAATTCATTTTCTTCCTCTGCAAGAATTGGATTTTCTTGTCATTAGAGCAGAATTGCGTGTCGACACTGTGCTAAGATAGAACATGCAGGTTACAAACCAAAGACAAAAGTTTTTT
>PVKC010006014.1:0-31929 GCA_004027635.1 Crocidura indochinensis | reverse complement strand
TTTTTTTTTATTATTTTGGGTCACACCCGGCACGCTCAGGGGCTACTCCAGGCTCTATGCTCAGGGATTGCCCCTGACAGGCACGGGGACAATATGGGATACTGGGATTTGAACCACTGTCCTTCTGCATGGAAGGCAAAACGCCTTACCTCCATGCTATCTTGCTGGCCCCATAAATGTGACTTATTTTTAAGATTTGCTTGTTTGTGAACTGAAGAATTATGTCTGCAGAATTTTCAAGTATTTGGGAAATATTCACTTCCAATAGTCTCCAATTTGTTAGATATTTATTTGTACTTCAACAGAAAATTAATAATGATAACTATAGAACATTGTAGATAGAAATGTTTAGCTATATCCTACATAAATCAGTTATTAAGGAGAATTATGGTGTGGTTATTGAAATCCATTCTTTATTCTTTAATCTTATGCATTAATGTGAATAACCTTCTCCCATGTAATCTGTGCTTCTTTCCTTGCTGTTATGCTTTGTTTATATCAACATTCAAAACCACCTATTTAGGCACTTTTATAAAAGGTCCGTTTAACTGAGAAGTAGAGGATAGGGGTCTCAGAGCCATATGAAATTTCTAGGACGGATAAAGGAGACTGCATTAGGGCTGATACACAGTAGAAATCATGGATCAAAGTCGTGATGGACAGACTGGAGATAGTAAGGGAACAAAAATAATTGGATGATCTGAGTTCATTTGGGATACAGAAAGGAGAAGAGTAAATTGAGGCTTGATCGGATCAAGATTCTAGACCAGATCAAAGGATCATACTTCGACAGCAGTAAAGAGGTGGAGCTATTTCAGCCTCCAATTAGATGCAGAGAATATCCTTTTCCAGAATGGCCTTAGGAGAGCTCAGAGATTTTGTCAGGTTCAATGCCACAACGAAACTAATATAGCTATCAGTTTAGTCACATGATTTTTTTATTTCACAGAATATGTAAATACATGCTTGTAATATGCTGTAGTCTAATAAATTTGGAATTCTATTTAATTTTTCATATCCTAATTTAGAGATGTTTTATCGATAATAATGCAAAAAAACTTTTATCTGAATAGGTTATCATGAAAGGTCATGATTTTCTTGTCAGTGGAAGAGTTTATAAAATTTATAATCTCTGAAAAATGTGATAAAGCAAGAGGCATTGAAACAAGATATAAAATTATATATCTGCAAAATGTAGTAAAGCAAAATGCAGTTAAACAAATTATACCTGAACCAAGGGTGTGCCCTAGTATATGTAGCTTCATTTGTAATACATGAGTTTATGAATCATAACTTTCTATATTTTGAAGAATGATTGACAAGAGAGATTCTCCCGTCAGGCCATAAAATCCAAATAAAGTCTAGTCAAGGGAACAATACTACTTTATTATATGTGCTTCTCCATGTACTATATTCCTATGGATTTTTTCAGTTGAAAATCAAATGTGGTTAAAGCAGACACAATCCAAAGAGGCAGGGAAGGAAAGAATAAAGGCTAGGAAAGGAAATGAACCAACTCAGTGTAGTTTATGACAATGAAGTACAGGGGTGTTCTTGGTATTTGACAGCAATGAAAAGTCATGGGACTCAAGATTCCAAGTTCTATGGGGAAGTGTTAGAAGAACCTAATTGGGTTCCTTTAACATTTGATCACTAAAAATTTTCTATTAGTTATCATGTTCACCATGACTACTTCTTATGGTGTAGGAGAAATCAACTCTCAAAAGGAAATTAAAATACTAGGACTAGAAGAAAGCAGGATGGGTGTTGAATAAGCTAAAGAAAACCCCCATAATGTACAAAGCATTCCTTGTGCATCTTCAGTTTCAAATATGCCAGTGTAAGAAAGGAAAAGAAACTCTTATCATTGAAAAAAAATGATTGAAAATTGAGAAAATATGTTGGAAGAATTATTTGCCTTTATGTTGTGTAGAGACAGAATAGCATACAAAGAGGCGTACTTGCCCTGTTGATGAAAATTTGTTGGTATGACTGTGAAAGAGCTAAAATAGTATTGGGGATAAAGCTGGCAGCACCTTTCATCACAGATTTCATATAAACTAATCTAAAATTCCCAGAAGTTTTCACTCAGGCATTAATTTTCCAGGTGTCAGACAGACTTGTAATTGGGTTGTGATTTATTTTTAATGATATTTATTATCTTTCAAGTGTTTCTAGAAAACTAAATGAGACATGTAATTTAATTTAATTTAGATCTTGGATGCCTTCCGTTTCTTTATAAGTGCTAGTATTTGGCAGAGAAGCAACCACCTCAATATTTAATTCTTATTTGCTATACAAAAGAAGTGTAAATTTAGGGGCAGAAACAATAATACAAAAGCTAGGACATTCGACTTGCACCAGACTGATCTGATTCAATACCTTCACCTGACCCCCTTCCATATGTTCAATTGAGATTGGAGTCAGGAGTGATCCCTGATCACAGCTGCATACAAACCAAAAATAATAATAATAATGATAATAATAATACAAACAAATTTAAAAATGCATAAACTTAGACAGACTCCTCTATCTACATATGTGGTCAAAATGGTCATATTTCCTTTTAAAAAAAATGAAGGAACGATTGGTATTTCACTTGAAATTGCACTTTATGTCAGAGATCCTATAAATGTCATTGATGATCTTGGCTTTCCTACAGATAGTAAGATTTTACCAAATGGAGTATTTGGATTTTTAGGTGAAATATTTATATTTACATATCCTTTATATCGCATAGGGCTTTATAACTTACCAAGCTTAATCTTCTTTATTTTGCTCCAACAAACTAAGACATTCACAGAACTTGTAACAGTTGATTTCTTCTGTCCATTTTGTTGCCAAGGGAACCATTTCCAAATTCAGCTTCAACTGAAACTGCCCAGCTGTGTAGTTGTTAGCTTTGATTATAGACTGCTCCATTCTCGTGAAGCAGTTGTGGATCAAGATAGAGACAAAGTCAAGGGTCAGTATCAGATAGATGATTCCTAACTTAATCATTACCTTCTTGGTTAGAAAAGCTAATCTTGATTTTTTTTTTTTGAACTCAAACATTTGAGAAGTTGTCCAGTGAATTTCCCTTTGATGAAAGACTGAATTAAATCTGTCATACGACCCCTGGATGACAGCTGTAACTGTGAGTCCAGCTGTACTAGTTCTCTCCCATTTTCTCATTTAGTTTAATCATAAGTACTGTAAAAGTTGGTTCTATGCCAATTACGTTAAGGCCATAGAGACCTTAATTAAGTCCAGTTCTAAAGAATCCATGTGTCATTGAGATCTTTTTATTTCCTCTAAGAAATTTAGTTAGTTATCTTGGTAACTCTGAAATGATTTAACAGCTGTGTTGTTTCTAATTTGTTTTGGCAATCTCAAACTTGAGATTCTTTCTAGGGTCTCTTTAAACATTCTCTGGTTCCTTGATGTTAGTTATTTACGAATCTGTATTCCAAGAAGTGGAGTGTTTTAAAAAATATTCTTAGTCAATGGGTTTGTCGTGTCCTAACAGAGGCGACTTTATTGGTCCTAACACAGATCTCTATTTTCATTTGTTGTTTTTTTCTATTTTTAGCTATTATGACTAGTTTTGTAAGTTAAAGAAAGCATTTGTATACAGGATTAACTCTTTTATAGTTATTTAATTTACAATAAAGATTCTGATATCAGGAAACTACCAGGTTGATTAAAGAAGAGGAAGGGAATGCAGGACCTCTCAGGACATGCCTTTTGCAACAGAAACAATATAAAACTCCAAGAAGGGAAAAACTTTATTCAGAATAAGTGCTTCTTGAAATAATCACATTTTCCAAAAAGAACTATGAACAATCCATTCAGAGCAGCAAACTAGAGTGATTTGAAAGCTTTCCAATTACACTTACAATGAAAGGAACAGAAATGTAGCTTCTAAATACTAAAGATTTTCTGGGGAGCTTGTTCTCCCTCCCTTTTATTCCATCCATCCCTTTAGAAAGTAATCTTCATCATTTCTATAATAATTCACAGACCAAATAAATCTCTTTTGCACGTGTATGGCTGAAAGGAATACATAGTATCTACAATTCTGTTCTCTACAATTGTATATTTAAAAATAGTAAGCACATTATAAACTAATGCATTTACCATTAAACTTTTGCTAATATTAATAATTTTCTTTGGTTATAAAAATAGCATACAAAATATATTCTGAGCTGCCACGCAAGGAAAATAAAACAGAATTTCAGTTACTTTCATTTGCAAAGATAGATGACCTTCATTCTTCCAGTAAGAATAGAAAGTATGCTGCTTTGATTCAGGATATACTAACTTCTTTTAAAAATCAGTGCATTGTCTGATGTTTTTATTACCAATTTTACCTTCACTAGGATCGATTATCAAGTTTTGATTTTTCCAAAGGAAGTTTAGATAATGAATATAAAATAAGTAGCACAGTTCCTGACATGAGAAGGATTTAGTGCAATTGGTCTGATTAGTTGCTTGGTTTAACTTAGTTTGAGTAATGTTTCTGGATAAAATAGGTGGTCATTTTAATCGCTTCAAAGAAAGATAACTATGTTTGTGATAGGTGCTGGACTTAACACTCATACCCACTTCATCCCTTTGATCCCTGCAATACTGTTTTAAGCAGGAAATTGACCTTTTATTTATCCAAGTCAACTTTAAATCAATCTTAAATGAGGTTGCCTTAGTTACAGAGCCTGACAGTAACAGGCCCCTAATTTGCAACTAGAGCAACAAGTGATACATCACTTATTCATAATTTCCGACAGAAAATAAAATATTTTCTTTAATGCACTGCCAAGTATGTTTCCCTTTTTGCTGGCTCTGATTATTAAAACCTCATGCATTTTCTGTCATTGTTTTCTCTATTTCCTTTTCAGGTTCTTTATACACTTCTTTTGTTTTGTTTTGTTTTAATTAGTAGAATTGAGTGATTTTTCTCTCTAGTGAAAAAGGGTAAAATCTTAAAATCAAATATTTCCCTTTTTCTCCAATGTTTCTTTGGAGGCATAATATATTTGAAAGTCTCAGTGTATTGCTCTATGTTTAACCACAGTAAAAGCAATATACATTCAGAATAAAAAGTTTGGAAATGCAAAAATTCAAAAATTTTTTAAATATTATACTCCATTTTTCCTGTATATTGCAAATACATGTAAAAGTAGTAACTGATAATAGTAGATGAATATTTAATTTTAAGGTAACTTTTTTTCGTCAGAATTTTATTTTCAACTATTTTATTGAGGTATCAGTATTAATAATTTAAATTATACAGTACTTATAAGCATACATTATTTCATTAAATTATTCAATACCATAACAGTTCTTATTTCTTTCTCTACCAGTGTCCCCAAGAGTTCCTCTCAACTGCTTTTCTCTCCCCTAAAAACTCAGTTCTGAGACAAAATCTCCAGTTCCAATGACTTTGACCATTTGTTGCTTATGTACTGTTTCTTTATTTCACCCATTTGAAAAAGACACCTTTTAATTTATCATAAAGGTGGTAACACCTACACAAATATAGATTTAGGGCCCGGGAGATAGCATAGAGGTAAGGCATTTGCCTTTCATGCAAAAGGTCATCGGTTCGAATCCCGGTGCCCCATAAGGTCCCCCGTGCCTGCCAGGAGCAATTTCTGAGCATGGAGCCAGGAGTAACCCCTGAGCACTGCCGCGTGTGACCCAAAAACAAAAACAAAAACAAAACAAAAAAAAAAAGAATAAACTCCTAAAATTCTACAAAATTATGAACCAATGATAAGTTAATTAATTTTTTAATTCATATCATGCTTTTATTTTACAAACACATGATTTTTAAATTATCAGTATGAATAGTTCTATGATAATATACTTAATTTTATATGAAATATATTAAATAATACAAATATATAATTTAGTATAGGTGAGAAGAAATGAATTAAAATTTTTTAAGTACAAATATTAATAACGTTAAACCTATAAAAGTGAATTTTATCCTTAAGAGGAAAAATATGTTAAATATAGATCATGCCAGAAATCTGAAAAAATAAGTAAAAGATTATAATAAAATATTTGTAGATAAAATATTGCCTGAATAGAGAACATTTAATATAAATAAAACGTTAAAGTTGATTTTAAGGCTATGAATTTTCTAAATTAGTACCAGTTCATGTATGATTAAGTTCTGTATGATTATCAAATCTAAAAGATAATTTAGTTGGTTAGCATATTCTTGGGAAGGTGTTTATTTCATTCAGTTCTCTTACTAATTACAATATTCTCATTCTTTGACTCATAGAGTATCCTTTGATAGATCTTCTATAAGTTCTATAGGCTTTCTTTTGCATGTAAGTTCCTTTTTTTAATCTTGATGTTGCCAATATGTTACTCTGGCTTTTCTGACTATATTATATCTTAATTTTTTATTTGGATCTATTTTTACTGGAACCTTTGGGTTTCATGGCTCTGGATGCCAACATTCCTTAACTATGGGAAGTTCTTATTGATGATTCCTTTAACTTGTGTTTTGGGGGGGGGGTTCTTGGGGGAATTACACCAGCAGTGCTCAGGGGTTTCTCCTGGCTCTGTGCTCATAAATCTATCCTGGCAGGTTCAAGTGGCCATATGGGATGCCGGGATTCAAACCACCATCCTTCTGCATGCAAGGCAAATGCCATACCTCTATGCTATCTCTCTGGTCCCAAACTTATGTGTTTTCTTTTTTAATGAATTTGTCTTATTGTTATTCAGGAATGCTGATAATTTTTATATTTTTTCTTTTGAACTTATCTGATAATTCTCTGGTGTGCCCTTTATTTTTTTTTCAGGTCTCTTTCTATATTCTGTTGTTTTCTAGAGGTTCTTTCCTACATTTCATCTTAGAGTTCATCTGTCTTTTCCTTAACTGCTATTATTCTGCTGTTCAGGGCTTCTATTATGCCATTTCTGATTATATCTTTCTCACTTTTGCTCTTCTACTTTAAGTGCTTTGCTGACCACCTGTCATTTCTTTGAACTCAACATGGCATCACTAAAGTCATTCTCTGACAGTTGGAATTGCAGTGTTATTATTTCCACTCAGGGAGCTTAGTGAGCTCATATATTCTCCATTATATTTGCTGTATTTTTGCTGTACTGGAGTGAATATTTATAGTTAGTAATCTTGGTAGTCTTGGAGGAATTAATCTAGCAATTGCTTCTTTTTCTTTTCTGCTTCTCATCATCAATAACAGAATAGATTTGAGCAGTGTGAGGTATAGTGAGTTTCTTAATCACACTTAGTCAAGTAAGTAAGTATATGGAGGTAGACTTGAAAATATGGTATGCCATAAGCATGAAAGCTTCATGAACCTAGTTGTAAAAGAGAATACTTTAACAATTCCAAAGACACTTTTGGACTGTTCACCTGGATGATCAGAACAAGCAGAGGGTCTGAGATATAGAGGTGGAACTGCTAAGATGGCAAAGACTAAAAATGAAGAATCTCTTAACTTTTCAAACACATCGATGTTCAAATAGTGACTCACTTAGATGTTATGAAGTAACCACAAATTGCAGCAGCAGTATAATAAATAGTGCAGTTATTCTTATGTGCCATATGTATTCAACTTTCATTTAATAAACATGTGATTTTTCTTGCTATTACCAACTTAAAACTCTATTAATGGTATATATTGTGTCTGAGAACAAATATGTGATACTTCCATAATAAATCCTTCTTAATAATTTGTAGCTTTTCAGTTTTAACTTACTTTTCCTTTAAAACTTACAATTTCTTACAAACCTAAGTATTTGGGATTCAAATTCTTATGTCAAGATTCTATTATCAAGATGAATTCTTTTCCTTCTGAAGTAGTGTTCTTTGTGCCTTTAACTTTTTAAGCACAGTACCTTCCATCTTGACCATGAACCCCTTATATTTTTCTTAAAAAGTCGATTATATGCAAAAGCTTATGATTTTTATAAATCTTTCCTAAAGAGCAAAGTATTGCAAGGCAGTATCATGAGGAGCATCACTAATTTATTCCATTACTTATCCTATTTTAACATCCTTCCCAATTTCACTCTAATAAAGTCCTCTCTACTACACCCAAATATTATAGAAAAACTATTTCTTTGAACAACATATCTTTTATTTTTATTGTTTGGACTTAATCATTATTCATTCTGCCCTCTTTTTTATCATTCTTGGATTAAGTTTAATATGGTTTCTCAATCTTATTACAAAAATGATATTGCAAAGGAAGTTGATTAAACCTAGGATTTCATGTGTACCTTTTTAATAGACACCTGGATTATATGAATTCTTAGATGAAAAGCTATAAGGTTATTAAACAAATATTTTAGGTACCTAATATTTAATTTTTGTAAATATTAAGTTTCCAATACAAATGTTTAAAATTCATGTCTGCCGTAAAAAATAAGTCAACCTTTACAAACTTAATTCTTCTATAATGAGCATACTATGGATGTGGTGCTATTCGAAGAATAACAAATACCACCTCATTTGTTTCAATAAAGCAGTTTTTAATAATAAAACCATTTTACTGATTAGGAAACTGAGACATGAACATTCAAAGTAATCTGTCTTAAGATCTATAACCCATAAGGGGCAATGCCAGGCCTAGAACCTCAGGTGGAT
Source organism: Crocidura indochinensis (assembly GCA_004027635.1). NCBI lineage: Eukaryota > Metazoa > Chordata > Mammalia > Eulipotyphla > Soricidae > Crocidura > Crocidura indochinensis. The sequence continues at coordinate 23,312 of PVKC010006014.1, read as the reverse complement.
CCAGGATGCATATGAAACTCTATTACATCCAAGTATTGGGCATCGGTGGTGGGAATGTTGCACTTGTGAAGAGAGAATGTTCTTTTTCTGACTGAGGACCAACCACAATCATATTACAATCATGGTGCTTAAATGAAGATATTATTTAAAAAAAATTAAAAAGATATTTTTGATAGAAAAAAAGAGAAAGCCTATCATCACATTCTCCTTTTTGTGCCTAAAACAAGGCCAAATATTATACTAATATTTATCATACTCTCTTATTCTGTACTTCTGTAAAACAAAGTAGAATAAAGGAGGTTATCTTAAATTGATAGTCTTCTATTCAGGACAGAGTTCTTGGTTGAACATTTAGTTTTTTAATTTTTCAGTGTTACATATTATAGTACTTTGAAAATGTGTCATTTCTTTCATTTGATTTAAAATTATAATGAAAGATGTCCAGATTTTTGTAATGGGATATTGTTTTCTTAAAATTGGTGTCGTCTACTTACTTCAAACCAATGAAATGCTTGTTAGCAGCTCTGGCTATGACCCTAATGGCAATTTTAAGAAGTATAGGTTTTAGATTTTGTCTTGAAATGCCAAGAAAAATGTAAAATAAAAAAGTAGTAAGAGGGGGCCCGGGAGATAGCATGGAGGTAAGGCATTTACCTTTCATGCAAAAGGTCATCGGTTGGAATCCCGGTGCCCCATATGGTCCCCCGTGCCTGCCAGGAGCAATTTCTGAGCATGGAGCCAGGAGTAACCTCTGAGCACTGCCGGGTGTGACCCAAACCCCCCCCCCAAAAAAAAAGTAGTAAGAGAAGGAGAATCATTTGTTTTGTTATACCAGGAGCCATTTTTGCTGTGAATTTGAATTAGAGAAGGCTAAGGATTTAAAGTAGATCAAAATGAACACTTTCTAAGAAGAAAAGCTCTGCCTTCAATGTGGTGCAATGCCAACCCCGGGGCATAATTACAGATACACTGGGTTCCTTTTATCATGGCTTAATTGATTTTAGAATAGCTAATGAAATTCTTTACTCATTTGAGAGATAGTAAGAGTAAAAAGCATTATCAAAATCCAACTACAGCCAGGGTAACCTTGGCACACTCTTTATCCCTGTTGGTACATTTCCAAAATAAAAGGCACTTTAAATTCAGGAACAATCTACCCAGCCAGTACAAAGTTGTGAATCAATGTCATTCAGTTCCCAATTTCACTCAGTGTCTCTGTAAGGAGTAGCAGTGAGAAATAATTTGATATTATTATCCTTATAGATAGCTATCTCTTGAAAAGCATTGGGAAACTGCTTTGACTAAAGACAAAACTATGACATGCATTCTCTTTATTACATATATATATAAAGAATTTTTTTGCCAAATATTCCCAATGCAATACTCCGGGTGCTATGGAATATATCATTAGAATTTTATTTTTAAACTTAATAGCCACAAATCTCTTGAAGCATTGAATTATCTGATTTGTCTATCCACGAGCTATGCCATTTTTCTCTTAAAATGGTTTAGTTTTATTTCTTTGTTTACTTTGTTCCTTTATCGTCTATGGATGAATGAATCATATGGTATTTTCTTTATCCTTCTGATTTATTTTACATCATGTCTCTTAAATTCCACTCAAGCTGTTGCAAATTTTATTATTTCATCTTTTATATACCTGAGTAGTATTCCATTGGGTATGCCTTACTTCTATCCACTCATCTGTTAATGGGAACATAAGTTGATATTTTGGCTATCATGAATAATGCTTCACTGAATTTTGTTTTATTTGCTGCATTTTCTACATAACCATGATACTGGAAAAAGTTCCAAAATAACCCAAGATTTAGACTTGAAGACAACTGTAGTATAACTTTGCAATTAAACTTGGTAATAAATGAGGACTATCAATCGATGGTTGAAGTTAAGTGAAATACCACATTTAAAAACATAGAGAGCCAACTAAAATTAAAATGAAGTTACTATTTAAGCCAAATCAAATATCTGGAAGTTGTATTTATCTCCTAAACTATTTTTTGATCCTTGGGCTAAATATTTTCCTGGAAAAATGGGAAGTTGTAACTTAAAATGTTACAACTTAATTAGAATAATGTCATCAAATGTGCTTAATTTGAATAATGTCATCAAAATGCAAAAATTCTAGAATAATTTGTTAATTACCCATATCATGTGATAATGTTTCTGTATTTTCTACTTTAAAATAGCCAGTGATTCATGATGCTTTCATTAATTCATGTTGAAAAACTGATTTCTTCTTTTCTCCAAATACTGCTTGCAATTTTAGTTATTTGTTACTATTTTGTTTTGTTTCTTTTTTATTTTTTGATGCGTCTTATCCATCGAGCTTACTCCTAATTCTGCACTCAAGAATCACTCCTGGTAGGGATCTGGGACCATATTAGCTACAATAGATTGAACTCTTTTGTTTGCAGTGTGCAAGACAAAAGTGCTTCCAGCCTTATTATCTTTCTGACCCCAAATACAGTATTTTTATTGGTTAAATTTAGTAACCTTATCTGAAAGGCTTTTCCATAGAATACATACCTTACATTAACCTCAATGCACTTAAGCATTTGTAAAATGGATTTGCTTTTGTTGGTGCTGTTTTGTTTTAAGGCAGACGGAACTTAGAAATACTTTAAATAGCCTCCTTTATTACATATTGTCATATCTCTTATACTTGGAATGTCATCAAAATAAACTACAGCACACAGTCCATTAGCAGTGATTTAAATATCAATGAAATTTAGAGAGTACTCTCAGCATAGTTTCCAAAAAGTTTTTAAAATGAAAGCTAAATCTGTATGTAGCCCCAAAAGAAGGAAACATAAATTGGGTGTCTGTTCCCTGGTGATGTCATAGGAAAAAAGAACCTTGCATTACTAAGATTAGATTACTTTATTATCCAAATTTCATGGTAAGCATCCAGCTTCCAGGAGTCCAAATAATCCAAAAGAACATCCATTTCTACCTAAGTTGCATCAATGCCTCATAAAAGATTTCTCAGGAACCTATGTTGTGACTTTGGTTTCCAGTTCTAGTCTTTCTTTAAGCTTTTGTATTTCTCAGTATTTGATGAGTTCTGTATTGTTTTCACTAAACACCCTCCACCCCTTCATGAAACAAACATTCCTTCTTCCAATTTCATTTATTTTTTAGTGTTAAGAGTCACTTCTTTGGGAACTAAGGAGATTTTTATTATTTTAATGTATAGTGAATATCTGAGTATTATTTTCAGGCTCTCTTTTATTTTCACCACACTACATCCATAATAATTGTGTTGTATTAGTGAATTTTCCTGCTTCTTTCTATTGTTACAAAGAGGCTCAGAGCCAATTATTCCTGACACAGAATCTGTGTTTCAGTAACAATTCATTGCCATCAGTATCTATTTTGTGGTTGTGATAGAACAGCATACCCTGAGCTATCAGGTATCAGCTTTAGTATTCACTCTTACAGAGAGCAGCTTGTATTACATTACAGTTGTCAAGAATTTCAGGTTCATCTCATATTGTTTCAGAGGTGGAAACAAGAGATATATATGGCTTTACCCTAAATTCCCTAAGTCTTTGTGTCTATGTGGAAAATGGCACACTACTAACACCTTGGAGCAATGCAAAAGAATCAAATATAACCAGGCATACAACGTTCTTTTTTCTTCTTCCTTTTTTTTCCCCGGTAGTCAATATCCTATTTTTTCTTTCTGTAGCAGGAAAAACCCAGACTTCTTGAACCTTTGGATTATGAAACTGTCATTGAAGAACTTGAGAAGACCTATCGGGATCACCCCATTCAAGATCTTCTCTTCTTCCCCAAGGATGACTTTTCAGTAAGTGTTCCTTTTCTTCCCAGGCTGAGTATGATCTATTCAAAGGGGTGATTTTATTTCTTAACTCTACTAAGTTTTTCTGTGGCCCTTCTACATTAGTCTATTATTTAACAGAAATCTACATCATCCATCAATCAAGATTTCTCAAGGATCTCTTATTCTTTTTTTTATTTTTGAATTTAAAAGTTTAGAATAGAATTTAGAAATTTAGGGCCGGGTGGTGGCACTAGAGGTAAGGTGCCTGCCTTGCCTGCGCTAGCCTTGAATGGACCGTGGTTCAATCCCCCGGTGTCCCATATGGTCCCCAAGCCAGGAGCAACTTCTGAGCACATAGCCAGGATAACCCCTGAGCATCAATGGGTGTGGCCCAAAAACCAATAATAATAATAGTAATAATAATAATAATTTAGAATTTATAATTCTAGAGTAGATTTTAGAATTTTAGAAATTTAGAATTTTAGAATTTAGAATTTTAGAGTAGAATTTAGAATTTTTTTAACTTTTGAATAGAATTTTAGAAATTTAGAATTTTAGAGTAGAATTTAGAATTTTTTTAACTTTTGAATAGAATTTTAGAAATTTAGAATTTTGGAATAGAATTTAGAATCTTAGAATTTTAGAATTTAGAATTTTAAAATTTTAAATGGAATTTAGAATTTTAGGAATTTAGAATTTGTGGTGTTCTTTACATGACTGAAACCCAAACACAATCATGTATGTAATCAAGGTGTTTAAATAAAATATATAAAAAAAGAAATTTAGAATTTTAGAATAGAATTTGGAATTTTATAAATTTAGAATTAAAAAACTTAGAATTTTATAATTTAGAATTTTAGAACTTTAGAATAAGCCAATGGCAAATATTATTCTCAATGGTGATAAAATAAAAGCCTTCCCTTTAAAATCTGGTGCAAGAAAAGACTGGCCTCTCTCACCACTCCTATTCAACTTACTGCTGGAAGTTCTTGCCATAGGGATTAGGCAAGAAATTGATATCAAGGGCATCCATATAGGAAAGGAAGAAGTCAAGCTCTCACTGTTTGCAGATTGGCATGATAATATATTTAGAAAACTCTAAAGACTACCAAAAGGCTTCTAGAAACAATAGATTCATATAGAAAAGTGACAGGCTACAAAATTCAATGACCTTATACACCAATAATGATAGAGAAGAAATGGACATTACAAAACAACCCTGAGGCCGGCCAGTGAGGTGGCAGAAGAGTTAAGGCATCTGCCTTGCCCAGGCTAGCCTAGGACAGATCGAGGTTTGATCTCCAAAAGTCACATATGGTCCCCTGGTCCAGGAGCAATTTCTGAGTGCATAGCCAGGAGTAACCCCTGAGGATCACCAAGTGTTGTCCATATACAAAAAAAAAAAAAAAAAGAGAGAAAGAAAACAAATACAACAACAAAAAAACCAACCCCATTCACATTACTGTCACACAAACTCAAATATCTCAGAGTCAACTTAACTAAAGACATGAAGGACCTATATGAAGAAAACTTCAAAACCCTGCTTCAAAAAATAAAACTGGACAAAGCAAAATTAGCAGGATTAATAGCATTAAATGGCAATACTCCCCAGAGCATTGTACAAACTTAATGCAAACCCTCTAAGTATACCCATGACATTCTTCAAAGAAGTGGATCAAACACTCTTGAAATCCATTTGGAACAATAGATACCCACGAATAGCTAGAGCAACCCTTGGGAAAAGGGTGTGGGAGGCATCACTTTTCCCAACTTTAAATTGTATTACAAAGCTATAGTCATTAAAACAGCCTGGTACCAGAATTAAGACAGACCCTCAAAATAATGGAATAGATTTGAGTATTCAGAGAATTTACCCCAGACATACAATCAATTTTTTTTTGGTTTTTGGGCCACACCTGGCGGCAGTGCTCAGGGGTTACTCCTGACTATCTGCTCAAAAATAGCTCCTGGCAGGCACAGGGGACCATATGGGACACCGGGATTTGAACCAACCACCTTTGGTCCTGGATCGGCTGCTTGCAAGACAAATGCCGCTGTGCTATCTCTCTGGGCCCATGCAATCAATTTTTAATAAAGGAGCAAGAAATGCAAAATGGAGCAAGGAAAGCCTCTTCAACAAATGGTGTTGGAGTAACTGGTCAGCTGCTTGCAAAAAATGAACTAAGACCTCCTTCTAATTTGACCGTGCACAAAGGTCAAATCCAAATGGATTAAAGACCTGGACATCATATCTCAAGTACCTCTTAAAATTTGAATACTGTATTGCAAACTTAATCACTTTTGTTACTTGGGACAAAAGTAGCACAGTATACCACTTGGGTTCAGCTAACCTTGGTGTCTGCCAATAACTGAATCTATAGCCATGGTCTGACCTAACCTCACACTTCCTCTCTGACTAACTGCCACTGGAACCTTCCACGAAGTTGAAACTAAGCCATCTAAGAGGCATAAATATCTTGGTGTCCAAGATGTAATTCTTATAATCTTTCTTAATCATGGTTGTTCTTTAGGAAGAAAGTGTTGAGACTTGGGGAAAAAGAAAGCTTCATGCTTACATCTTGGAAGGTCTTATAGTCTGTAATTCATGCAGTGCACTGTTCACTAGCCTCTAACTAATTTCAGAAGGTAGTAGAGGAAAGAAAAAAAATCAGTATCTGGAAGGTCTATCAGGGTTTGATTCTGGCACCACATGTTATCCAAGCATCACCAGGTTTGGCCATGAACCCCCTTGTATTTTCAGTGTGGCCCAGACATGCCTAGACTGCAGAGCCCAAATAGCACTGTTCCTAGAGTCCTTGCACTGAACAGATAGTCCAAAGGCTGAGAAACTCCAGTGGGACTCCTAAACATTGATAGCTACCTCTCACCCAGATGAAATTCATTTTGGAGAAAAGTACAGTAAAATTATGGATGATGTGTTACTCTGGTATGCCAAATGTTCTTTTAATCATTTTTGAATTGTTAGCAAATATCTGACTTTGCAAAAAAAAAGACCTTAGAGAATAGTTTATAATATTTCCTTAAAAATAAACAACTGCACTTCACAATATCAACATCTTAAGGCAGATGATCAGTTCCAAATGAATTCTGTGAATACCTTTGTTCCATACCATAATACAGCTCCCATTTTTTTTTCATTTCTTTTTCTGACCTTTGGGAACAAGATGAAATGTTTGGCTTCGGGAGAAATAAATTTTTTAAAGATTATTATTGATACGCTGTTGGTTTATGATATTATTGAATTTCATGAGGTTAATGCCACAATTGCTACAGAACCACCATCATTGTCTACATAGCTCCTTCTGATATCCAGCCCCAGAAAGATCCCTACTACCCGTTTTCTCACTCATTTTATTTCATTCCAGCAATCAACACAGGTTTCATTGATTCCTGGAATTTGTGGGTTTTTTCCTTTTGTTTTTCTGTAGTGTGAGGAATCTAGCCCATAAAAGGCATGTGCTCCACCATTTGAGCTACATTCTTGGCCTTCATTAAGCTTACAGCCATTTATTTATTTTGCTTGAGCTATTTATTTTTCATATATGAGTGAAGGCATCCAGTAGTTAATCTTTTACTTCCTTACCTTCACTTAGCATAATCACTGCTAGTTCCATGCATTTATCTTTGGCTATTTTAAATAATGTTGCTTTGTAAATGGGTGCAAATAATTTTTGGAATTTGTATATTCAAAAATGAAAGGGTTGGGTTTTTTGGCCACTCTCACATAAGTTAATATTAAAAATCCATGCATAATATAATCAGTTCTTGTTTCAAGAACAAGAATTATATAATAGTGAATACAACAGTGTTCGTTGGAAGAATAGATAAATCATTTGATGTTGCTGTTGTTATCACTGTTGTGACTTGGGAGTCATACCCAGATACCCAGGGCCTCATTCATGTGATGCATGTGTTGTACCATGAGTCACATTTTCAGGACCATCTTTGTTTTTCTTTGGGGATGTTGGTATGGGCATGCCTAGTGGCACTGAGGAGTTACTCCTAGCTTTGTGTTAAGAAAACAATCCTGGAAGGATCGGGGATCCATATGGGATGTAGAGGATTGAACTCCAGGTCAGCTATGTGCGAGGCAAATACCCTACCAACTATGTTATCACTCCTGCCCCCTTCATCTTTTAGGTGATGGGGCAATTCTAAAATGTTGGTATTGAATGCAGTAAGTTTTATACATATGTAGAGGTGCTGTGGTTTGTCTGAAAAAAATTCTATGATATTTTTCTCATGAAATTTTTGCTCATAAAGATCAATAAAAAGTGAAACTTTTTAGTAAAATACAGCTGTCATATGAAAATATGCTTGCTTTAGGGGCCGGAGAGATAGCATGGAGGTAGAGCATTTACCTTGCATGCAGAAGGACTGTGGTTCAAATTCCAGCATCCCATATGGTCCCCTGATCCTGCTAGGAATGATTTCTGAGTATAGAACCAAGAGTAACCCCTGAGCACTGCCAAATGTGACCCCCCCCAAAAAAAGAAAGAAGAAAAAAATGAAGAAGGAAGGAAGGAAGGAAGGAAGGAAGGAAGGAAGGAAGGAAGGAAGGAAGGAAGGAAGGAAGGAAGGAAGGAAGGAAGGAAGGAAGGAAAGAAAGAAGGAAGAAAACATATGCTTGCTTTAAATACAGCTGACCAGGGTTTTATTCTTGATGCTGCATATGTGTGCCTCAAGAAATACCAAAATAAGCACAGAACCAAGACTAAACCCTAAGCACAAAATAAAAATCAATACTAAGTCCTAAGCACAAAATAAAACAATCAATAAGTAAATAGAGTGTACATAGATTTATAGGTAGGAAAAGACAAAATTTTCTAATCTGTCTTTTACCTTTTATAAATTCTTCCCCTCAAATATTTTGCATTGTCTAAGAAAACCTTCTTTATCTCATGCAGAAATTTCATTTCTGGGTCTGGGCAGGACACAGAGGTTTTGACTGCAAGGACAATTTTTTAATTTTACATTCTTATATTGCTACTATTAAGGCAAATTTTGATGAACTGTCTCTTTTGTTTCTTTGTTTTTTAAAATAAATCTTTATTTAAGCACCATGATTACATGCAATTTTATAGTTGAGTTTCAGTTATAAACAGAACACCCCCTCACCAGTGCAACATTCCCACCACCAATGCCCCCCTCCTTCCCCACCCCTGCCTGTATTCATGACAGGCATTCTACTTTACTCTTTCTTTTTTTGTTGTTTTTTGTTTTTTTTTTTGTGGGGTCACACCCGGCAGTGCTCAGGGGTTACTCCTGGATCCATGCTCAGAAATTGCTCCTGACAGGCACAGGGGACCATATGGGGCACCGGGATTCGAACCGATGACCTTTTGCATGAAAGGCAAATGCCTTGCCTCCATGCTATTTTCCGGGCCCCACTACTTTACTCTTTCTTTAACATGTCCATGTTAGCTGTTAGTGTAGTTATTTCCCTAACAGAGTTCACCACTCTTTATAGTGAGTTTCAAATTGTGAGCAGGTCCTTTCAGCCCTTCCAGTCCTTAACTCTATTGTCTCTGGGCCTTATTACAGTAAAGTCTTTAATTAAAAAAAAAAACCTACTCTTTTTATCAAACAACACATACATACACACACACAGACATACACATACACACACACACACACACACACACAAACAACTTGTAGCAACTTTCCTTTTGTTCCTTTGTTCAAAATTTACATCCAAAGCTACTCCAATGTCCTATGGCTAAAGACAGTAGATACAGGTGCAGGGGATATATTATATGCAAAAATTTTCTCATGAAAATATATTATGGTACCTTTCCATTCTCATTGGAAAAATTACTTGTCTACTATATAACCTTTCCTATCCTTGATGATGTAATCAGAACTTTTTTAACTACTAAACACAAGCATTTCAACATAAACACTGAATTATTTTAATGTGCATTTAGTCAAAACTATATGCATGAAATTTAAACTATTCACTTTCAAAATTAAGTGTTTCTGTGCTGCATTGTCATAGGATTCCTCCAAAATTTGGTGTTGGTTATACTCTCAGTTATGAATGTCCCTCTCCAGCTCACCTCTTCTCTCTATTACCCGGTGATTCATTTTCAGAACTGTGACAAAATATTAACACAATTCTAAGCATATAAACCTAGCATTCTTGGATAATTTCTTTATTTTTCACTTAATATTCATTTCACACATGATATTGAGTATGCTGTATTAACCTTATAGGGAGGAAATGACCATGCTCAGACAAAATGATCTTGTTATTAGAGTCAGAGTTATTGCACAGAAGATAGGGCATATACTTTGCATATAAGCAACCTAGGTTCGAATCTGGCATCTTTTATGATCCCCTGAACCTACCAAGATTGATTTATGAGCACAGAGCCAGCACAAATGGCCCTGAACACCATTTGGTATATCCCAAAAACACTCTCAAAAAAGAAGAAAGTGAAAAAAGAAATTACCTTGTTTTTATGAAGTGTTTTTACCTCTTGGCCAGAAAAGGTAGATCAAAAGCAAACAAACGTAAAGCCAGCAGAATTGATACCCAATCTCCAACAAGCTAGACACAAAGGGATCTGTTACACTAGCAGTCCAGGGTCAATGGGGGAGGTATGGGATACATGCTGGAAACAGGGGTGGAAGGAGGTCAATACTGGTGGTGGTGGGAAATATTACTGTGAAAAATTTGTAATTCATTTTGGCCAGAATAAAAGTATTTTAAAAAAAGAATCAAATTAATTAACTATATTATACTCCAGATTAAAAAAATTTTTTTTGTGAAGATGAAACAGGACTACATCATAGCAACTGATCAGGGATAAAGGGAGTAGGACTTCGTGTAAAGAGCCCTCTATGGGCCCAAGGAAAAGTGGCAATGGGATGATCATTCTAATATCAGGCATGCAAACATTGAGAGGTAGCTATAATGGCATGCTCCACCAAAGTTCTTTAGTTCACAGGTGCCCTAAGGATCACAGGATCCAGCTGATGTCTGTATCTATGCATTACTAAGAAATCACACTTGCAGAGATATATTTCGTCAGTTGGTTTGTTTAATCAATATTTATTCAGCACCCACGAGTTTCTGAAAATAGAACAGAACTTCCTAAATGAGTGAGACTTACAAGAAAAGCAAAAGTTCTGTGTCTGAGAATGTATCCAAATGTGGATGGAATGTAAGACTGACTAATTCCAATATTAAGAAATATTCAAAGTCAATGCTAATCTGGTACTTGTTGACACTAAAAGGAAAATGCCCTCTCTAGGACTACCCTACACCCTATGCCAAGCAGTATTTCTAGAAGTTTCCCTCCCTGTACTCTCTGGCTTACTTCAATAATAATCTATTTGATCCTCATACATGGTCTTTTAACAGCCTTAGAGATCCTCCTTTGCTTTGATTCATTCAAAGAAAGCTTTTAAAAATACAAATCCAGGCAAGATTCAAATTACAATGGGTGAGGCATTTGCTTTGCATGCGGTCAACTTGGGTTTGATCCCTAAAACCCCATATTGTCCCCTGAATCCTTGCAAGAGTGATTCCTCTTCTCAGAGCCAGGAGTAAGCCCTGAACACTATTAGTTATGAATTCCCCATGCCCTCCAATATAGAAGTAAAAAATAAGAGAATGCAAAGTCTGTTGTTAAAACTTCCTAGTGAGGACCCATTGCCTCAAAAAACAATTCCTCCTCCAATTATCCCTGTCTTCTGGATATCGTTTATGTCTGAGTCTAGGACTAGGAACCCATCTCCCTTGGTCACTATGCAGGTATTGAGCATTCCCTTTGATTCTGTACTTATCAAATTTATCACCTCTATGAGGATTTATACTCACTGTACAACTGGGCCTAACTTCCAATCATGATTCTGTGAAATGCCACTTCTTCTGAGAAGAACCCTAATTTACCATGTGTTATTATCTATAGTAACACCCTATTGCTATATATTATGGTTTATTTTATAATCTAGAGAGATTGGCTTGCTTTTTCAACCCTCTGTCACGTGGTTCTTGAGGTTAGAGTGAAGCTGCCACAAGCCAAAGCTGTCTTCTGACTTATCATTGCAATGAAAGCAACATTTTGCATAAGAGAAATAAGAAGTGAATATTTATTTTATGAATTGTCTTCATGAATCATGCAAGCTGTTATTTCATAAAATAACTTAAATTCTTTAAGTAGTTTAAGAAATCAAAAGATCTTTTCTTAAATGAAATTTGAAAGTAAAGAGAATGAAATATTTGAATTTGCTCCATGATGACAATAGAGATGAAGATGTTACTGTTCTCTATGACACAAATCAAATATCAACTCCCCCAAATAGCATTAGGACTACGATCCCCTGTCCAGACACTGGAGAAGTTCTTCCCACTTTGCTATTCACACAGAAGCTAATTTCCTGTCTCTAAGGTTTCAAAGATATATTCACCTGTTTTCTATTATTACACAACAAAGAAATAAATTTCTATTTGTATGTCAAAAACCCATCACAAATTCTGACTTATATACTGTCAATATAGAATGTTGAAAATTAGTCTTCTTTTGGGTTATGGAATTTAAGAAGATATTTTTATCTTGGTATACTAAGGAGAAAATATTCTTCCTGGTGCAGATTTAGGAATCATAGAACCTGAATCTTTGTAGATCTTTCTCATAATTATTTTTCAAGGTTAAGTAATGTTGATTGATTGATTTATTAATTCATTTTCTAAAAGTAGGTACAAGTTTAATAAGTGATGAAGGACTGAAAAATAATACAGTGGATGAGGCTCTTGCCTTGCATGTAGCCAAACAGGATTTAATCCCTGGCATCCTATATGGTTTCCCCAAGCTCTCCTAGGAGTGATCCCTGAGCACAGAGTTTGAAATAAACCCCAAATACAGCTGTCTATGGCACGCACACACACACACACACACACACACACACACACACAAACGGGGGAAAGAATTGATTGATGAGGGCCAGGGATGGTGATCATACCCAGTAGTGCTCAGGGCTTACTTTTGATTCTGTGTTCAGGGATCACTCCTGGCAGGGTTTAGGGTACATATGTATACCAGGGATTTAATTAGGGTCAACAGTGTTAAAACCAAGTGCTGTATTGACTGTATTATTTCTCTGTTTTCAAGAATTGAATTTGATAATGTTCTTTTTTTTCTTGTCTTTCTCTTTGAAATGTGTAGTACTTGAAACTTGAGACAAAAAAAAAAGAATTTAGTGGCTTTACTTAGAACTTACAAATGGCTTAGTAAAATTGGCACAGAGACTAAAATGGGGAAAAGGAGCTAAAGAGCAATTTCAAGGGTACACTGAATCATACTGCAGAATAATTCCATTTAAGTATAGACTGATACAAAATAGAACCAGAAATGAGAAAGCTGGAAATGAGTTTCTTGCTGGGCTTAAAAGATATAGAAAGACCTAGGTGGAGTCATGTGTGTGAGGTGCAAAGACTTAAATGAGAAAGTTCAAAAGTGTGAATGAAATGTAGCACAACTACACCATGGGAAGTCACACATCCCCTGAGTTTCAGTACTGACTGCACAGGTAACATCACTATATTTGAACTCAGGCTCACGGTCAACCATCTTTGAGCCAAGTTAAACAACGAGAAGAATAGTAAAATAGCACTTACTCTTGAAATAAGTCACTTTCAAACCAAAGATCTCTGTGAGACTGTGGAGACAGTCTGTCTAGAGAAATCTATAAACGTCATATTGCCCTTACTTTTATTAATATCTCAGACTTAATGTCTCTGGAATTTCTTATATGCCCTGCAATTTGGGGGGTTTACTCTTAAGCTGAGTAAACTATACCAAAGGGACAGTAAAGGAGTTAATTAGCTTTCTTTTCATATGACCAACTCTTGCCCAATCCCCCAGCACCACCAAAAGTAATTCCTAACACAGAGCCAGGAGTAAGTCATGAGTCCATTACTTCCAAGTACGGTCCTAAAACATCTCCTCACTCTCCCACCCAAAAAATGAATTGTGATTTCTTGGCATGCCAATGGCTTTTTCTTTTCATAGTATGTTTTCAGATGTATAATGCAAAAGCCTTAACCACACGGGACATTTTAAAAGAGAAATGTTTGAAACTTAAAAACGGAAAGGTCATATGTTTTTGCTTATTTTTTCTCTTTTCTTTTTGAGATATGGCTTAGCATTTTAAAGAATCTTGACCTCTTTTGAATCCGTAGTCTTTAAGCCTGAAAACAGGCTTGTAATGACTCATACTGTTCATGCAAGGTCACTGTAATTATAATTTTCAAGCTGAGTTACAGACTTTGTTTAGCTAGTTTATTCTAAATTATAATATTTGTATCCTTTACAGGCTAATAAAGTTAAGATTTAGCAAAGCTCTTGTTCAGAGATATGGGGTTACAGTGAGAACAGAAAGCAAGAATCACATTGGCATTCTGCTATTTACTTTCTGATTATAACCATGCTTTTGACCAGATGTTTCTTTTTAGAAAAAATAGAGTGCACAATTTTCGGAAGCATATTAATTTCTGAGTTCCACAGTGAATGATATGATAGAAAACTAGTACTGTAGTGTATTGAATCTTTTGTGTATTTACTTCCTTTTATGTATAATCCATTGTGCTCCACTTTACTAAGATACTATGTCCACATAAAAACATATACGTGAATATTTATTGTGGCATTATCCATAACAGCAGAAAAATACAAGCAATCCTTAAATCATAGAGAGAAATGTGCCACTGATATATACATAATACAACCTGTGTGAAACTCAGGAACAATAATTTTACATCAAAACTGTCATTTACAATTTCCACATAGAATATGAATCCAGTAACATGTAGCATCCAAAAGAGACAAATTCATGGAGAGAACATAGATTATTAGTTAAGTACTAAGTACTAAGAAGAATGAAGAATAGGAAGGAACTACTAGTAAATTTTGAATTTTTGAGGCAGTAATGAAAATGTTCTAAAATTAAATAATGGAATGGGTGCAAAAGACTGTGAATAACCTCTAAACCATTAATCTCCACATTTTAAAAAATGGCAGCTTTGATAATGTACTAATTATATCTAAAAAGATAGTAGGTTTTTTTGTGGTTTTTGAGCAGTGCTCAGGGGTTACTCCTGGCTCCATGCTCAGAAATTGCTCCTGACAGGCACGGGGGACCATATGGGACACCAGGATTCGAACTGATGACCTTTTGCATGAAAGGCAAACGCCTTACCTCCATGCTATCTCCCGGCCCCCAAAGATAGTGTTTTTTAAAAATTATTGTTCTAGGTATTAGGATAGACTGTCTTAAGTGAACAAATAGAGTGTAAACAACTCATAAAAATATTTAAACTCTGTAAAAATGTCCCCAAGTTTGGCTTGGCTAGATGAAAACAATTGTCCAGTTATGGGCAACTTTTCACTATGTGTGTATTTTTTCACTATCTACAGTAGATACTAACTTAAACACAGTCAGAACTTTTCTCTTTAAAATTTAAATACAATGATAATACAATGTCCTCATGTATTCAAAGCAAATGAAATCAATACTTCTTTAAATGAAATAATAAATGCAATGCTTTTACTTGTCTGCTGTAATAGACAGACGATCCTATCTGTATCTTAATCTGAGTAATTTAGTTGAAGATTGTTCTAAAACCCCTGATTATGTTGGATTTGACTGTGAAGTATAATACACTGGTTTCTTGACTTCTCAAGCTCGATTGGATGGATACTATAAACACCGTCCTTTTTATTCTTTGTTTTTGAGCAGCTGGAATGTACAGTACTGTCCAATGAAGATTTTCTCAGCCTCTGGATAGAAGAAGCTTCTATTTTTTAACTTTGACAGTGGCCTTTGGCCAACTAAGAAATGGCCTGTGCTGAAAATGAACTCTTCTTCTGTCTCTGTCGCTAGTAGGTTGGTGGTATGACAAGACTACAGACTTCCCACCACAGAGCTGAAGGAACTTGAAAGTGAGAGGTTTATATAAAGACGTTTAACTATAGGGATGCAAAATTATCAGCACAAACTTGAAGATATTGTTTGGGTAAATTAAGTGATGATTTTTATTTCCAATGCCTGATCTCTGGACAATATTCCCCCTTGTTCAACTCAACTACCGAAAGAGCTCGGCTGAGCTCCAGTGCAGCCTCAGCTCCATTTCAGGCTACTGTGGACCAGAATGCTTATAAAAGAAAACAGGAAGTCTGTTGTGGCCAAGGCAATTTGTAGTGGTCTGAAAGCATCTAGTTCTCAGAAAAGAAATTCTTTGTAACCATATTAATCCCTTCAACAAATATGACTCTGTGTGCTTTTCTTCTCAGTTGACCAATTTATTTTTGCCTCAATGGAGACACTTTAAAGAAAATATAAATAAATAGAAGCATCACAATTCTTAAATTATGTTATGTAGGTCTTCTTCCTTTACAGGCAACTTGTCCAGTATTACTGCAAAATATAATTCAGACCAATCTTGTGGTGAAGACATTCTTTGTAAATGCTTTCTCTTTTGGGGGTCTTATTCCATGAATGTTGAACAAGAATACTTCCTTTTTTGTCACATGGCTTCATAAAAGAATTCTCTCATTTATCTTATTTAGTTAAAAAAAATCAGCATCTGGTTCACGGTATCAAGAATCACAGTCTTTACACATATGATGGAAGAAAGAATTCAATTTTATTTATCCTTATCTCAGTGAATTTCCTTTCTCCTGCCTTGTTTTTGAACACTAGCATTGAGGTCATTTATCTTTATGGTATCACAAGTTTACAAGTAGTCACTTCTTTCTGAACCCACATTTCAGAAACTTTACCTCAACAAAAGAACTGTTTCTTCAGCCAATTCAGTATTCTTTATTTCTCTACAGGCATTGTCTTAATAAAGGTTTGATAGAATGAGTCAAAAAACTTAAATTGTAGGCCTGTCACTCTATTCTTCATCAAATTTAGAATATTTTACATTTTTTATTAAGGGTAAGAAGCAAAGAGGAGACAATAGTCAAAACAAGAAATGGGAATTTTTGCATAAAATATAAAAAGATAGTGGCTGTAAGATAGAAATTTATTTCAGAGTTAAATCTTAATCTCACCAGTGGATTATAGTGCATAATGTTCCCTGGAAATCAAGCAAGTTACACTGCACATCTGTTAATGATCTATCCAAACAGGAAATGTTATCCCTAGATAATTAAAATCCCACTAATAATCCCCAAAGCTCAATTTAATCTTCTACTCCAAATTATCAATAAAGTTTATTTACTTTTATCTTGTATGACTAGCAAAAAAAATGTCATAACTTGAAAGAAGAAATTCAAAAATAATAAACTATATAAAATCTAAATAATGTTAAGACCTAAGATGGCCCAGTTTATTTGAGTATCAGCAATGATTCCTAAGGATTGAAGCTCACTTGGCTGGAGTCTGTAACCCCACCTGTTAGCATTTCCAAGTGTGTTCACCAAACTGCCTTGAGAGTGATGCATGCTGAGATCACATAGGCACTAATCTTCCCACATACCTTAAACATAGTTTTCTCACAGTTTTAATACTTGATATATTCATATGACAGTTATTCTCTTTCAGTGTTTAAACCTCATGCTCCTCAATATTCAATGCATTCACATTCACACACTTAAACACTCTAAACTATACTTGTATATACACACAACCATATATTATACACATAAACTCTAATACAAAATGCTTTCATATACACAGTGTATTTGTTGCTTTATTTGAGCACCATGGTTACAAAATTGCTCATTGCTGGGTTTCATCATACAATGTATGTGCACAGTTCTTCACCAGTGGTCCCTTTCTGTCACAATGTCTGTCATTTCCATCCCACCGCTGTCCCCTGTCTTGCTCTAGGGCAGGTAAATTGTTTCTCTACCTCTGTCTCACTCTCTCTCTCTTTCAAATATCTCTCTTTAATTTTTAACACTAGGTTTTACAGTTACACTATTGTTAATAGAGGGGTACCTTGCCTGTAAGTTTCTCCACATTTAGCAGATAGTTCTTTTCCAGAGCAATTAGGTCCAACTATCATCATCCTTCTAGACCCTTCTCTACTCTAGCTATACTCACCATTCTCTGTGGAGAGTTTTCTACCCTGGGCTGGACCTCCTGATCTTTGTCTCAATTGTCTCTGGGTATTATTACCATACCATACTATATTTTGGTTTTCTTATAGTCCATATATGAGTGAGATTATTCTATGTCTATCCCTTCACCTTTGTCTCATTTCACTGAGCATAATTGTCTCCATGTCCATCCAAATATACACATTCTTATACCTATCATACATATAACACACATCATGCATTCTATGTAACTCACACAGATATACAGACTTGTATATTATACATGCTTATATAGAATTGCATATTACACCCAGTCTGTGTGAGCATAAATACATACATGTTCATATAAAGTATAGATATATACATATATATACTCACATGTGCATTCAACAGTAAGAGTTTAGTATCCAATATACACGGGGGGTTATCAATGAACAAAATAGACCTATTTCTTATACAAGTCTGAAACAGAATGAGTCTGAAAGGGAGAAAGTTTATTCAAGAGATAGTTATGATTTGATTTACTATAAGGTTAAAATAAAAGGTTAAATAAAATAAAAAGGTTAAAACTTTCCTAAATTTTTCTAATATCAAGCATTAAAACTTTTATTCAGAAAACATATCAATAAAATGAACTAGTCAAAAAGGTGCAAATAGCCAAAATTTTTGTTTAACAAGACAGAATATTGCTTAGAAGTCTGATCTTCATAAGCTGTAATTTTGATATTGTAAAAATGCTAACAGTGATCATCAAAGGTTTCATCCTTCTCTCCCAGTGATTAAGGAAATGGTAATTGTGAAAGTTCTGTATTCTCTTGTCCAGAAATGCTAAGATTTAAAATACTTTCCTACTGTATTTTTTGTGTAGTAGTCTAATCAATTCTACATTAGAGGCTTAATTTATTTTTATTTGTTCCTTTCAGACTGCCACAGTCTCTTGGGACATCCGAACATTATATTCAACAGTACCTGAAGATGCTGAGTGCAAGGCAGAAAATCTACTGGTAAAAGAGGTAAGTCCTTTCTTTTATGAAGTATTGCTTCTTTACAGAGAGATTACTGCTTTTGCTACTGCTGCTGCTGCTGCTACTAATACAACTACTATTACTACTGCTGCTGCTGCTACCACTGCTGCTGCCACTGCTGCTATAAATAAATAGAGAATTCTAACACAATGGTCAGTTGGTTTTTCAAACTTCATCATCTGTAGATGATTTCACTTTCCTGGTATTTTTATTTTATTATCTGATTTCTATTCAAGTATTAAATTTTTTGTTTTGATTTATCATTGAGGAATTATGTAGGAGAATGACGTTATTTTGTTTTATGTAGATATTTTTAGTGTTAGGGAAGACAATGCTGTGGAAATTAGAATTATAACACCTTATAATAGATGTAGAAAAGAAAACTGCGCAGATTCATGTAGTATCCATATAATTGAGTATACTATTTTCTAGTTACTAACAAAAAAAATCATTGTATTGGAAATACCATAATATCAGATTTAACTAACTCTGAATGATTCACAAAATTTTTTATGTTCTGCATTTAAATTGTTCTTTCTTTGGGGACTGGAGATAGTATAGTGGGTAGAGAGCTTGCCTTACATGGTGCCTACCCAGATTTAATCCTCAGCACATAGTTCTCCGAGCTCCACCAGAAACTTTTTTTCTGAATGAAGAGCCAGGATTAAGCCCTGAACATCACCAGCTGTGACCAGCTGTTCTTTATAAAGAAATGTTAATAAATTAAATATAAATAAATATAAATATATAATATATCTATTATATATAGATTTATTGAAAATGGTAGTGGAATTTCTAACATATTTTCTTTTATTCCTGTTCATTGCTGTATTTTAAACCATTGATTTCTAAATGTATGCAATTAACTTAAACTTTTTTCATAAAATATTATTAATGGCTTTTGTTTTTTTGGTGCATCATGTCACCTGCTAGTAGCAAAATACTTCTTTTAAATTATATTTTTCTGGCCCGGAGTGGTAGCACAGTGGAAGAGAATTTTCCTTGCACGTCCCTGACCAGGATGGATGTGAGTTTGATCCCTGGCATCCCATATGGTACCGTGAGCCAAGAGCAGTTTCTGAGTACAGAGCCAGAAATAACCCAGAGCACCACTGGGTGTGCCATCCCTCCAAAAAAAATAAACAAACAAAAATAAATAAAAAATAAAGTATATTTTCTTATACATTTAAAACAATGTTGAGTAAAAATCTATTAACAATCATCTTAACATTCTTTATTTAGGAGTCTTTAGTAATTTTGATCCTTTATAAAGTTTGATATTCTATTACCATTTTTGGCATGAAATATCTGTTTAATATGGGTCTTTCTTGATCTCCATCCACAATGTTTATAAAGACGGACTGCCTTATCTTATAAAATGTATACTTAATGCATTGGTTAATCGCTCTTCTGTTTGAATTTTACACTGTTTGAATCAATAGGTATTATTCTCTGAATCAATAAATCTATCTCCACTGTACATGCTCTTTGAAGTGTAACATTACCTTTATACTCTTCTGCATTAAAATTGATAGTGTTGTTTTTAATATTTACACTTATATCTTTAAATTAAATTTAGCTCTTGTTTTTTTCCTTTTAATATAGGATATATGTTAGTTTTAAAAATCACCTGGCACATTCCAATTTCTTTATTTTCTAGAATAAGCTATTAGTTAGTAAAATTAAACAATATTTAGGAACAAGTATAAGATCATATAGTTGCTTAACTCTATGATAAATGTGACTCTTCAGGTTTTCTGAGAAAGTCTGAGCTAATATATATACTAATAATGTATTCATTGCATTAGTTAATTTAGATCTTATCTCGTGTTACATGCAAAAATTAATTCCAGGTGAGGGCCAGAGCGATAGCACATTTGCCTTGCATGAGACTGACCCAGGACAGACCTCAGTTCAATCCCTGATGTCCCTTATGGTCCCTAATTTGGGCTACATCTGGTGATGCTCAGGGGTTACTACTGGCTATTCTCTCAGAATTCGCTCCTGACTTGGAGGACCATATGGGATGCTGGGGGATCGAACCAAGGTCCATCCTAAGTTAGCATGGGCAAGACAGATTGCCTTAGCCCTTGCACAATCACTCTGTCCCCCCGGGTCTGATATCTGAGTGCATTGTCAGGAGTAACCCCTGAGCATCACTGGGTGTGGACCAAAAACCAAAAATAATAATGATAAATAAATTCCAGGTTCAAAACTGTCTAAAAATCAAAAAAGAAAAAAAATGGGGGGAAAAAGGAAAAAATGTTTTAAAGTAGAAAATAAAGGAAAATGCATAAACTAAAACATCTCAAACATTTTAAATATATGCTGATTGGTACCATGCAAAAAGCTAATGAAGTCATTTGCAATGAGAAATCCTTTGACCCACCATAACTTTTGCCCTCTCCCTTGTATACATGCTATTAATATTTAAAATTTTACAAATTAGTAGTAAAGATAAATAACCCAAGAAATTGTAAGCATCATGATTAGGCAGGTCAAAAGTACAACTGACCAATAGGCATTCAACATTATTAAAGCCTCACTTGTCATCATAGAAATACAAGTTAAAGCAGATGGCATGAAAACTTAAGATAAAAGTTCACATTAGTACCATGTAGTGAAAGTAAAATAAGAGAATTGAACTTCATAATGTAATAATCTATGTGCTTGCAAAATATTATATATTACATAATAATATATAGCTTTTGAGAGGTAATTTAAACATATAACTAATGGATAAATATGCAGACTGTATCTTGTAAAAACAAACATTGTAGTTTAAACACTTTGTTATAGGTATATGTATTAGTGAACTGCACAAGCTTTATTGTGAAAGGATAAAGGTAAAGTTGAAAAGTGTTCACATATCTGTATTTTGTGATGCGTTATAGCTAATAAAAATTACATAAATTTAAATGTGTTAACTTGACACTCAGGATTTGTTCAATGTACAAAGCAGAATATTTGATATGATAGGGATGTAAAATGTACAGATGTTTATATAAATATGCTTATATAAACCTAGAAAAAGCATAAAGGGCATATCCATTTTATAACATTGATAATTAATTAAGTAATATCTTTATATATTTAAGCATTGTGTTTACAAACACGATTGTACCCTTCACCAAGGCAACATTTCCATCACTAATGCCCCTATCTCCCTTCCCCCCACCCTGTATTTGAGACAGCCTTTCTAATTCCCACACTCATGACATTGTCATAACATGGTTTTCCTCATAAGTTTGAGACTGCAGAAAAGAGTAAATTGTTTTAATTTTTATATTATTTATTGCCATGGTGCTACAGATGAGTACTTTTAATCCCAAAGTATTTGTGGAAAAATTAAAATAAATCTAAAATGCTGAAGTTGGATGCAACCCAAGTAAACTCGTCTACAAAAGTAACAATCTAACTTTATTCTTCAGTTAGGTAGTCATCATATTGTTAGTTTATTATTATTGTTTTTGCTATTTAATAAAGATATCATATGAGGAGTCTTTATCTTAAATGTTATACTTCATGATTTTACATGCTGAACTTACCTGTACACCAAGAAGTTAATAAAATTCATCTGAAATAATTCACTCCTAATCATTTTAATATAATATCTATGTATTTATCAGAAACTCCCTGATTTTAGGTCATTTCTCCTCTTTATATAGAAAACTATGTTCTTATAATATCAGCAATTTCTTTTAGATTTTATGGAATTGCTCTCACACTCACCATGGGTTCCCAGCTCTCTGGCTGTGAGTTTTGAGAAACCAGGGCATTCTATTGTCTTACATGTGGTTGGTTACCAGCATCAGTTTATTGTCTTGGAGGTAGAAGCAATTGCTAAATTTTAAAGTATGAAATCCAAGAAGCCCTCAGAAATCTGACCTTCAATTTCTGGATCTAAGCAGAGCTGGGCCTGAAAAATCATGCCTTTATTATAAAACTGACAACTTCTAGTAGACTTCATGAAGTTTACAGTTTTGTTTGTATTATCATCAGCTTCAACACCTCAACTATGAATATCTATATTGACTCTAGTTTACTGAAAACATCTTTTAGCTGAGGGCATATTGATCACAAAATTCTACACTTTTCTTGTCATTTCCTTGGGAAGCAATTTCTCACCTTCAAATTTGTTCAGCCTTAGTCCCCTTTAAGCTACTTGCTATTCAGGAAGAGTCCTCCATTCCTTACTTCCTACCTCTGCTTTTAAGTTCTCCCAATGGCTCAAGAAGTTAAGAGCACTGTCTTTGTATCCTTGATCTCAAATACTTGCCAAACTGAGCATTGTCAATCTCAGGACAGAGCTGCCACCTATGTAGCCTTTCCTTATGCTACAGTCGAAGGAAAGGAAGAAGAAAAAGAAGGAAGGAAGGAAGGAAGGAAGGAAGGAAAGAA
>PVKC010006013.1:0-31959 GCA_004027635.1 Crocidura indochinensis | reverse complement strand
GGGAGAAGAAATGGACAGAAACTTTGACAAAGAAGAAATACAAATGGCCAAAAGACACATGAAAAATGCTCCACATCACTATCATCAGGGAGATGCAAATCAAAGCAATTATGAAGTACCATCTCACACCACAGAGAATGGCACGCATCACAATGAATGAGAACAAACAGTGTTGGCGGGGATGTGGAGAGAAAGGAACTCTTATCCACTGCTGGTGGGAATGCCTTATAGTTCAACCTTTATGGAAAGCGATAAGGAAATTCCTCCAGAAACTGGAAATCGAGCTCCCATACGATCCAGATATACCACTCCTAGGAATATACCCTAGGAACACAAAAATACAGTATAAAAACCCCTTCCTTACACCTATATTCATTGCAGCACTATTTACCATAGCAAGACTCTGGAAACAATCTAGATGCCCTTCAACAGACGAATGGCTAAAGAAACTGTGGTACATATAAACAATGGAATATTATGCAGCTGTCAGGAGAGATGAAGTCATGAAATTTTCCTATACATGGATGTACATGGAATCTATTATGCTGAGTGAAATAAGTTAGAGAGAGAGAGAGAAACACAGAATGGTCTCACTCATCTATGGGTTTTAAGAAAAATGAAAGTCATTCTTGCAATAATAATAACTTTCAGACACAAAAGAGAAAAGAGCTGGAAGTTCCAGTTCACCTCATGAAGCTTATCACAAAGAGTGATGAGTTTAGTTAGAGAAATAACTACATTTTGAACTGTCCTAAAAAATGAGAATGTATGAGGGAAATGGAGAGCCTGTCTAGAGTACAGGCGGGGGTTGGGTGGGGAGGAGGGAGATGTGGGACAATGGTGATGGGAACGTTGCACTGGTGAAGAGCGGTTTTCTTTACATAACTGAAACACAAACATAATCATGTATGTAATCAAGGTGTTTAAATAAAATATATTAAAAAGAAACTGTGGTACATATACACAATGGAATATTATGCAGCTATCAGGAGAGATGAAGTCATAAAATTTTTCTGTACATGGATGGAATCTATTTTGCTGAGTGAAATAAATCAGAGGGAGAGAGATAGATACAGAATCGTCTCACTCATCTATGAGTTTTAAGAAAAATTAAAGACATTATTGTAATAGGCCCAGACACAATAGAGATGAGGGCTGGAAGGACCGGCTCATGATATAAAGCTCACCACAAACAGTGATGAGTTCAGTTAGAGAAACAACTAAACTAACAACTATCATGACAATGTTAATGTGTGAGAGAAGTAGAATATTTATCTCAAATAAAGGCAGGGTGGGGACTGGAGGTGGGTACATTGGTGATGGGAAAGTTGCACTGATGAAGGCGGGGGGGTGTTCTTTTTATGATGAAACCCAACTACACTAATTTTTGTAATCATGGTGCTTAAATTAAAATATTAAAAAATAAATAAATAAACTTAATAAAAAGAACTGCTGTGCCTTGGTTGACAAACATTTAATGAAACGTAAAAGATAGAAAAGTGGAGAGAAAGCAGGATCTTGAAACATGAAGGCATTTGAGAAAGCAGGATCTTGAAATATGAAGGCATTTGTAAGAATAGGTGGTAAATTAAAATGCTCAAACCATATAAGCATAATGTAGTTATAAGAAATGAGCCTTAAATGCAACTTTGTTTTTCTATTAATAGAGGAAGGCATTGAGCTTAATAGGAATCACATTAAAAATCCTGCTTATAGTAAGTGAAGAATAGGGACAGAGAGAAATAATACAGCAAGTAGAGCACTTGTTCTACATGCTATTGACCCTTGTTCAGTCCCTCTTACTTCATATACCTGAACACCACCAGAAGTGATCCCTTAATATAGCATCAAGAATAAGGCCTGTGCACTGCTGGATGTGGATCAAACACAAAAAGAAAAAATCTGTTCAGTAGTTTCCAAACCATCTGAAACAGAAGCCAAAATTATAACTTTGGCTGGGTGAAGGCTATTCTATTGTGGGCAGAACAATATAATTTGTCACTCAATATGAAGCTGTTATTTGATTGCTGAAGAGAAAAGCATTTGACCAACTCACTCTCATAACATCTTGAATAGACATTCGTGAACATTTTGTATCATACTTAGGTATTCACATGTCACTAATTCTTTTTAACAAAAATTAGATAAATCTAAGAATTGAAAGGCAGAGAATGATACAGCAGGTTAAAAATACCACTCAATAGATCTGTTCATAAATAACCTACTTCAAATATTTAATAGTAGCAAAAGTCTTAAAGCATTAAATCTGTAAGACATACTTTACTAAATTCAATAAAAATGTGTTCAATGCATTTGTAATTTGACAAGTTGCTTGAGGCTAAAACCCAAATCAAAAATAAAAATAAAGAAATATAAGCACTGACCAGTTATGAGATTACTGTACCTTTTCAGCAACTTGGAGATAATTTATATTCACTGCAAATATTTTGCAACAAATTTTACTTTAGTACATTCAGTATAATATACCTTTTTGCTATCATTCTAATTTATTGAGAGATATATCAAAATGTTGTATTTAATTTTTTTTGTTTTGTTTTCTGGGCCACACCCTAGTGTCCAGAACTTATTACTGGTTCTGAGCTCAGGAATCATTCCTAGCAGGGATTGTAGTACCATATGTGGTTCTGGGAATCAAACCCAATCAGACAAAAGCAAGACAAGTGCTTTACTCTCTATACTATTTCTAGGCTGTCAAAAGGTTACATTTGAGTGAAAATATAATCACTTGAAAGATAACTATATGAGCTAAATATATAGTACCTGGTTAACTTCTCTTGCAGACAGCCTACTTCAATTTGAGCCCCTAGAACTAAACCACACGTTGTGAGTACTGACAGGAGCAATTCCTGAACCCAGACTCAGGAGTAAACCCTGAGCATTATCAGGTGTGTCCTACCAATATATGCATTTATTTATTACTTCCTAATTCTGAGGGACATAGTTATAACTGAAAAACCCACAAAAATAGTATTTTTTACTTTTAACTCAAAGTAGAGAATTAAAATTAATCAGAGTTTAGGTCTAATGAAATATAGATAAATGCTTTCATATTCTTGTCACTGTACTGACACAGGGAAAAACATGTTAATTTTACTTTTTAACTCTGAAAAGCATTATTTTAGAGATCATATTTATCCTAGCTCCAGTGAAATTATTTGTATTCATGGAAAAATTAAAAATTAGGACAAGAAATAGAAGTTTGCATAATGATATATAAATACATTGTCTTAGATGCAAATAAGGGAAAAATAAAATCTCTTAGCACAAACTAGTATATGAAATAGTGTTATATGTGTATATTATATATGTATATATATGTATATTATATATGTGTATATATGCAAACCTGTGTCTAATCACTTGTGTCCCCATGTAGACTAAAGAAAAGAATTGTATAAGTTAGAGATGCAAAAACATTAGGTTGTTAGGAAAAAACTTCGATATAGTTAGATATTCTGAGTAATAGAATATCATCCTATCTGTTAAATGCTTTTCTGGTTTTATATTGCTGCAGTAAATTATGGATAATTTTATGATGGTATTCTGAATTTACTTTTAAAGATATTAGCTTTATTATTTATTAATTCCAACTGACTTCTCTATAAACACTCTATAAATATTAACACATCTGATGGGTTGTAAAGATCCATCAGATAAGATGAAAGAGAAAAAAGCATTATGTCTGATGTATGATGATGATTTGACAACACCCTTCTTTTATGTTGTTTATTTTTTATTGTTTTTGGTAGCAAAAATGGCAATTAATTCCCAGCTTATGTCAGGGAAGGAAAAGATACAGTATTAATGTAGGGAGTTTTAGATTCTTTTACCCCGAGTGAATACATCATTATTTCAAAAGTTTATGGTCCCTGTTAATTTTTTTTTTGTCTCTGCTTCATAAGATTAAAATTTATGGGGCAAGTTTCTTTAATTTGCTATCACAAATTACTTTCAATAGCATCATTTTTATTATACCATACCAATGACATGGTCAAACATTCTCCCTTACAAGTCACTTTGTAAGTATTCGTTGTGGGGCATGATGGGGGTAGGTGTTGAGGGAAGAAAAGAGGAAGAACCAACTCTTTGTTGTATGTGAAGTATAAGAGCAAAAACACAAAATTTAGGTGCAAAATTAGATAAATAGTATAACAGTTAAGGCAATTGCCTTCTATGTATCAAACCTTGTTTGAGCTCTGGTTCTGCATATGGTCTCCTGAAGACCAGAAATGATCCTTGATTACAATGGCAGCAGCAAGTCCTGTTTAGTGATGGGTGTATCCTAAATTAACAAAATAAAAGAATATGCATGTAACTACATGGCAGGAAATGTTGGACTTTTAGGGTTTACTCCTGGCTCTATGCTCAGAAATCATTCCTGGCAGGCTCGGGGGACCATATGGGAAGCCGGGATTCGAACCACTGTCCTTCTGCATTCAAGGCAAACACCTTACCTTCATGTTATCTCTCTAGCCCTAAATGTTTGACTCTTAATATCCTTAAGTATGAACCTTACTTCTATGTTTATTTTAGAAAAAATTTAATTAAATTAAAATTCTACTAGAATTCAATTTTTAGGTCATAGTGACATCTTCTTTAAAAGACATCTCCCATTTCATAGCAAAAAGGGAAAATAACAGAATTTCATCTTTGTTTTCCCCATGACCAATAAAAATGTGGGCAAAGAATATACAGATAACATTTTATATTATAGGCAATATTTTTGAGTGTCAACTTTATTCCTGACATTGAACTAAAAATCTGACATATACTATTTTGACTAACATTTATTACAAACTGGTGTTATCTTCATTTACATATATATAAGGAAATAAAAGCTTAAGGATAGATCATTAATAAAGGGAATTGCACAATTGCACATTGAGAAAATTGAGTGTTTTAAAATTATTTCATTACTTATGTTTCAACAGAAAGTTTTATGAGCTAATATAGTGGTAAGCCCTCTATAAATTTTTTGTAACTTTTTTTCTCAACTTTTTCTCACTGAACAAGGAGGAAATAAGTTTTAGCTTCAGATCTACAGAATAGCAATAACAACATAATGATATTGTTTTGATTTAACTTTGTTTTCATACGTATTACCTATTTGCGGATAGTGATACTATTGTTCCGTATATGGTAGTACTCTGTTGTCTTTTGAAATTACTTTAACTAGAAATACAGTCATTTAAAGATATTGGAAAAATAGTAACACCATTTATGAAGGTTTTAAGCAAAAGGCTGATGCCAGGAAAATAACAGAATGTTCTGCTTGTTGAGTCATTGAAAAAAATTCTTGTAGACTTTAAATTTAATTTGCATTTAGATACACATTTTTGGAACTTTTATATAAAGTACATAACATTGGAATCCACAAGTTAAAAAGATGGACGATTATAAAATATAATGTTTCTGAAAATAAAACGTCTTAATCAAATCAAAATTAATGCCATGTGCATTTGTGATTTTTCATTTTAGAAGGAAAAGTTATTAAGTTTTTTTGTTCGTTTGTTTTTGGACCACACTCGGTGACACTCAGGGGTTATTCTTGGCTATGCGTGCAGAAATAGCTCCTTGCTTGGGGGACCATATGGGACGCCAGGGGTTCAAACGGTGGTCTGTCCTAGGCTAGCACGCTGCAATGCCTTGTGTCACTGCTCCAGCCCTGGTTATTAACATTTTAAATACCATTGTTTTAGGCAAACAGTCAAGAACTTCAATTTGTAATAGAATACTCATTAATAATTTATACATGTTAATGATCTTGTTAAAAATTTTAAAGTATAGGGGCTGGAGAAATAGCACAACGGTAGGAGGTTTGCCTTGCACGCAGCCTATCCAGGAGAAATGTTGATTCGAATCTCGGTCCATATGGTCCCTCGTGATTGCCACGAGCGATTTCTGAGCACAGAGCCAGGAATAACCCCTGAGCACTGCTGGGTGTGACTCAAAAACCAAAAGCAATATATTTTTTTAAAAGTTTATTATTTCACTCGATTCTTACAACAGTATCTTAGCAAGGTTGCTTTGGCTTTATGGAAAATGTTGCAGGTTTCCAGAGATTAAGTACCTCAATAAATGTAACAAATTTGATTTTTGAATCTCTTCTTAATGTATTTGGAAACTCAGCTCCATTGACAAGGAAAACAAATGGAAAAAAAAGTGGGACTACATGAAATAAAAAAAAATTCTATATGTACAGCAAAAGAAACTACCAGAAAAAGAAAAGATAATCAAGAAATTGGGAGAAGATATTTACACATCTTAGGTATTACAAGGAATAATATTTGAAATATATACAGAGTTGACATGACTTTTTGTTTCATACTTTGTTTCATTAATAAAGTTTCAATAGTGTTTTTTGTAATTTAAATGGACAAAGTTACTGAGCACCACTGGTATTAAAGTGCCCATGACCCTCCACCCTGGCCCTGTGTAACTCTGTTCTGATCTTTCACACACACACACACACACACACACACACACACACACACACACACACACACACTTTTGTAAGAGCCCTCCCCATTTGTTGATAGACAATTATGGTTTAAGTGCATACTGTTACATCACTCTACTACCATCTACTACATGACCTATACAAACTTAGGTGCCTTTGCTTGTGTTACTTTCAGTCTGCTTCCTTGTCTCCCCCACCCACTCTTTTTATTTCAAGCTAGTATTCTCTATTCTGTAATCCAGTGCCCAATGCTTATTATGGATTGCTATTGTCCATACCTTTAATTTGCTTTTTATATACCACAAATGAGTAAGATCATCCTATGTTTGTCCTCTGTCTCTCACTTATTTTATTCAAAGGATATCCTTCAATTCCATTCAAATTGCCATGATCTGCATGTTTTATGTTTTGTTTCATTGTATTGCATATTATTCCATTGTATATATATATGTTTATATATAACAGTTTCTGTTTCCATTCAGTGTTGTTGGATATTTGGATTTTTTCATAGCCTAACTAATGTATTAAGAGCTGCAATATACATATGTGTACATATTCTTTAACATTAATGTTCCTATGTTTTGGAAATAGATATTACAAGTGCATAGCTGGGTCATATTATTTAATTTTGCTTTTTTGAGTTATCTTATTTATTATTATTAATTTTTTGAGTTATCTTCACATTGTTTTCCCAGGGGACTGGGATAGACCATGTCCTTACAAGTTAGGAGTGAAGGCTTCTCTTCTACCACATCACTAACAGCACAGGTTAGATTTACACAACTTAACAGGAAAGAAAGTAAACAACTTAATTTTAAAATTGTTAATTTACTAAAATTTAAATTTATTTAATTTAAAAATAGAAGTGTTTAATTTAAAAAATGGTCAGAATAACTGAACAGATATTTCTTCAAAGAAGACCTATATTGCCCTATAGATACATGAAAGATATCTTCAGTCTCACTTATTATTGGGAAAATGCAAATAAAAACTCAATGTGTTATCACCTTATTCCATAAAGAATGGCCTGTATCAAATATATTGTAGAGGGCAAGAAAGATAGTCGTTAAGATGCTTGCCTTGCATGCAGCCAATCTGGGTTTGATTTAGAGCATTGCACTTGGTTCTCCGTGTCCTACTAGGAATCATTTTTGAGCATTGGACTATGAATTATCATTGGACACAATTAGATGAGGTCCCAAAATAGATAAAACAAAACAAGTTTAGAAACAACATATATAGAGAAAAATTAACTTTATTAATGTAAATCCATACATTCTTTATGGAAAATATCATAGAAATATCTTTAAAATTGAAACTCCGTTTTGATATTTATAAAAGGTAACTATTGTTTTGAAAAGATATTTTACTCATATATAGCCACACTACTCACAGAGGCCAAAATACAGAATCAATAAAAATGAACACTAACATATTGCTCTAAGATGAAATTGAGTTGTATATCAATAGAATACTACTCTGTAATTAAAAAAAGATGAAATTGTGGAATCAAATGGATTGTACTTGAAGTGTTTAAGCTAGTGGAACTAGTAAGGAAGTAAGAGGCTATTATCAGATGTAGTAAGTCATATGTCAAATACCTAAAACAAGTGATTAGCAAAACAAAAACAAACAAACAAAAAACCCCACCACCATAAAGCTAACTTAAGGGTCTGGAGAAATAGCACAGCAGGTAGGGCATTTGTCTTGTATGCTACCTACCTGTTTTTGATCCCCAGAATCTTAAATGGCTCCCCAAGCACTGCCAGGAATGACTCCTGAGTACAGAACCAGGAGTAAACCCTGAGCACCATCAGGTATGGTCCAAAACATCCCAAAAAACAAACAAACAAAATAACTCTAAGCCTTAATGAAAGCTGTGCTGACATCTATACTCATTGCAGCGCTACTTACAGTAGCTAGAATTTGGAAACAACCTAGATACCCAACAACAGATGAGTGGCTAAAGAAACTGTGCTACATATACACAATGGAATGCTATGCAGCTGTCAGGAGAAATGAAGTCATAAAATTTTCCTATCCATGGATGGACAGGAAAATATTATGCTAGTGAAATAAGTCAGAGGGAGAGAGATAGACACAGAATAGTCTCACTCATCTATGGTATTTAAGAAAAATAAAAGACAGCATTGTAATAACACCCAGAGACAGTAGTCAGGGGTGGGGGAGGGAGGGATATGTGGGGCATCGGTGGTGAGAAGGTTGCATTGGTGAAGGGAGGTTTTTTTTTTTTTTATAACTGAAAACCAACTACAAACATGTTTGTAATCATGATGTTTAAATAAAGATATTATAAGAATCGTGCTGGTTACATATATAAAGGTGCTGGACTATCCACTAAAGTATATATTATATACTAATACAAAAAGAGGAAATATTTAAGACAAAAATAAAATCATTTAATTTCTGATACTCACTTAAAATTTCCATTACTTCTTGTACAAGGCCAGCTTAGCAGCAATTTTGACTAATGAATGCTCCAGATGCCTTTGACTCTGATTCAATCACTCAGCAACCGTACAAAGGTATGTGTTATTAGCCAATCAAAGAATGAAAGAAATGACTCAGAGAAGTCAAGAAGCTTATCCACTACTATCAAGTTAGAAGGCTCATAGTTTGCTTTGAGTAGTGGTTGTTTTTTATACTTAATTGTCTATTTTCTCCTCAGTCTTTTTTAGTTACTAAAATATTAAGGGGAAAAATTCTAATTGTTGATAATTGCTTTCATCATCATTATTATTGGCATGCTTCATTCCTTCCTATAGATCAGAATTTGTGTGTGACTGTTCATTCAATCTGAATTAATGTCCTTTGATATTTATTGTAATGTAGGTCTGTTGCTGGCAAGCTGTCTCAGTTTTTAGCTATCTGTGTTTTATTTCACAATAATTAAAATACATACTTTATGAAATATAAAATTCTGGTTTTATTGCATTTCTCTTTTAGCACTCAAAATTATTATCTGATTGTCTTCTGATTATTTTTTTTAGAAAAGTCAACAAACATATTACTAGTCTATGTATCATTTATTTTAGCTTTCTTTGGATTTTTGTATACTTTGTTATCAGGCATTTGATATAATGTGATTAAGTTTTTTGTATTTATATTGCATAGGATTTGTTGATATCTTAGACTGAGTTTCAAAATTGGGAAAATTTACACTTCCATTTCTCAAACTTTTCTGCCTATTCCAGACTACTATTTACAGTATTTAAGTACACACATGCACCAGATAACAACAATCAATCCTTTTTTTTATAAATTATTGAGGGCTTGGCCACTTTATTTTTCAGTTTTTAAAGTGATGATTTTATAAGATCATTACAATTATTCTGTAAAAGTTAGTGAAACATATTTCCCTACAATCTCTATTGCTAAGCTCCTATAGTAAAATTTTCATTTAGTCATTTCCATTTAGTTCTTTTTATAGTTTCTGTATTCTTCTCTTCTCAGTAAAATCATTTGAATATATATATACATATATATACATATATATACATATATATATCGTAACTGCTAAGTTCTTTATTGTTATTCCAGAATTGAATCATCTTAGTGCCTTTTTCTTTTGGTAAATTTCTCTGATTATGGGTCATATATTCTTGCTTCTTTACAAGTAGAATACATAATTATGTATACTTAGTTACAAAAGATGCCACATTTGAAGAGATCTGACTTATGACGTCATCCTTTGAAGAGTGTTGTGCTTTGTTCTGACAGTTTACATACTGCGTAATCCTGAGTATGTCCATTGCACTTCAAATATATCTCAATGTCATCGTTATTATTTTCCATTAGGCTTGTAGAATCTTTCCCTATTAGGTGTAGCTCTGCTTTAACCAAGCATGCCTAGACTTCTCCATAACATACTTCTGGAGTCCCTGACTTTGTGGAGTAGTTTCTTCTGTAGAATGTTTCCTTGCAGTTTCAGCTGCTTCGTTAGACTTAAAATCCAGTCTGCCTCTTCAGCTCAGCAGGACCCTCTTGTTTGACTTTGGCTTCCAATTTCTGTACCAAAATCAGGAGATTATACCCATATTGAAAGTATAATTTTGGGGCTCTCTTCTTAGCTTTCTAAATAATGTTATCATAAATCTATGTTTCTTATTTTTTTCCAATATGTAAAACACGTCATAGTCCTATTTACATCTTCAAATGCCTTCTTTGATGGGATTTCTAATAGCTGATTTAACATTAATTAAACCAAAACAACTAAGTCATTTTATATGGGTACATCACTGTGCTGAGTGATAGAGGTACCAAGATAAATTACAACATATGCTTTCAAAAAAGCTAATGGAAGTGAGGCCAATCATTAATTAAAATAGGGTGAGATCATTGCTATTATGGAAGTACTCAAAATATTTGATGAGAAACTACTCGTGACGGGGAAAGAATCAATCAGAGAGACCTTTTTGTAGACAGAGAGCATTGGAGAAAAGTTTTGAAGTTATATCAAGAGGTGGGTGAGTAAGAGACCAAGAAAGCATCTGGCTGAGAATAGCATAGAACTGGTGCATTGGCTTTTATGTCTTTTGTGGAAGATGGTAGAGAATCTCTTTATTAAGCCATCTGTCATAATCATATAGTGAAACTATTTTCTTTCTGCCTAATGGCATGTTTCAGATTATCTATGTTTTCGATAGGTGGCTGCTTTTAAAACCTCTGATGCTTTACTGATAAGTATTAAAACTTGTCACCTGTAAATTAGTTATGCAAATGGTATTTCCTCTTTACCTATACCATGTGAAAAGTTAATTTCACATAGATTGTGGACCTAAAAGCAAATCTAATAATGCTTATATATAAAATTATATGAGAAAATATATATGACTTTGGCATAGATGAGTATTTTAAAATAAAACGAAAAAATAATAAAATAACTATTATAAGATGCAGGTTAGCTTGTAACCTCAAAACTTATTTTTTTATCCATACGAAGTTCATGTAACAATTAAAAACCTCCTAAAATCAATGTTAAAAAGAAGGTAACCTATCAGAAAAAAGCGCTAAATACTTGATGAGATCATTAATAAAATTATTATAAATAATAAATGCAATAAATCCAATAAATGCAAGAAAATGAGATGCATTTCACTAGCTATTCAGACAGGAAGATTAAATTGAAAATGCACTACTGCTGACATTATATACGAATACAATGATTAGAATGAAAAAGATTAACAATGCTTAGTGTTTTTAAAGACATGGAAAAGGACTCCAAGGTTTAAAGACACTACAAATTGATCACACAAAGAAATACTGTGCATTGAGAATGAAAAATATACAACAATCTACAATGATTGGATTGAACCTCAGAAAGCACTGCACAGAAAGAAGTACCTCTTGTACCATGTTTCTATCGAATACAAAACAGAGTAAAATAACCTGTGCTATTGCAGAAAAGATGGTTACCTTTGGGGGAGTGACTACAAAAAAGTCTAAGGTAAGGGGTGCTTCTGCGATATTAGTCGTCTTTAGAAATATTTTGACCTGAATACTGGCTAACTATCCATGCCAATTTACTGTGTTATATTTAATTTCATCTGTCTACCACTGCATTGTTTTTATTAAATTTAATTTTTATAATTAGAAATTATAGTAATTATATATAAATATATATTATCAGTAATTTTTATAATTGGTAGAGCTGGCAAAGATAAGTCCCTTTGTTTTGGTCAATTGAATTGAATTGAGCTGAATGAAAATTTTACAGTTATGACTGCTCTTCTCTCTTGAGTGATTGATCCTGTTTATATTTTCCACAACCCACGTAAGTGCCATTTTCAGGACCAGAGTGGCTTGCAGTGCATTTGGCATCTGTCCCAGATTCTCTCTTCAAGGATAATCTGAATTGGTGGTAAATATACCTCAGAAGCTAGATTGTTCCTTGGCTAAGACCAATGAGCTTTATATCCGCTCAGCTCTTCACAGGGCTTACCAGATACACTGACTTTGATTTAGGGAACTGCCATGGGTATGGAGCAGAATTACAGTTTCTCTCAATATTTTCCA
The DNA here is from genome assembly GCA_004027635.1 of Crocidura indochinensis. NCBI lineage: Eukaryota > Metazoa > Chordata > Mammalia > Eulipotyphla > Soricidae > Crocidura > Crocidura indochinensis. Next base: position 19,442 of record PVKC010006013.1, on the reverse strand, counting down.
CTCTAGTAGGATACAAGGTTCCCCTCAAGAGCCCGAGAGACGTCAGCTTAGTTGCTGGCCCTTCCACAGTTACTGTCTCCTCTGAAGTCCTAGTCCTTTTCTTTTCTGTCTCTCTTACGTCACATAGCGTCAGAATCACCTCTCTTTGGGCCTTTATTTCTTCCTATTTTAAGGTTCAGTTTATTTGTTCTCTCCTCTATGCGTTCCTTCCTGAACTTGAACATACTTTGTATGTCTAGATGAGTCAGTTCAAAGCAATGCATATTTAAATAAGTGTATATGAACATCACTTACTTCATTATATATTTTATTAATTGTATGGTAATCTGCTGAATATCTCTTCTTTGTTTGATTGTGCCTATTTTATTTATTTATTTATTTATTTTGGTTTTTCAGTCACACCGGGTAACCTCAGGGGTTACTCCTGGCTTTGACCTCTGGCTTGAGGGACCATATGGAATGCTGGGGGATCAAACAGCGGTCCAGTCCGTCCTAGGCTAGTGAGCACAAAGCAGACGCCTTAACCCTTGCACCACCACTCTGACCCCTGCCTTTTTAATGACTAGTCTATCTTCATTGTGTTAACAATTAATACAGGGCAGATATCTTATGGTGCTTCAATTGAAAATCTATTATAGTAGATATTTAATAATAAAAGCACCCCCCCTTTTTGATGCTGACTACTAAACCCAGGACCTCACATCTACAGGGCACATGCTGTACAATTGAGTCATGCTCCTGGACTGATTTCTTTTGTAAGCCAAATTTTACTAATTATATATTGGTTTATAGTAGCATATAAATAGTGAAGTACAGTTTCAAACATTTGTAAATATGTAAGTCTCATCAAATTTACTATCAATATTATATCTATTATTTTAGGGTTTGGTGGCACATTCAGCAATGCTCAGGTTATCCCTGTCTCTTTGCTCAGAAGTGATCCCTGACAGTGCTCAAGTGATGCTGGAGATTTGAACTAGGGTTGCAGCTGCCATAGCTGTTTGCATGGTTAGTGTCTTATTTCCTGTATTGTCTCTCTGGCCCCTACCAATGTTTTAGAGCCATTCCTATGATCAGAGTAATCTTTTCCTATTTTCTCTCACTTCCACCCCATACATAGAGGGAAATATTTTTGTTTGTTTTGGGGTCATACCAGGCAATGCTCAGGGGTTACTGCTGGCTCTGCACTCAAAAGTCACTCCTGGAAGGCTCAAAGGACCATATGGTATGCCAGATTCGAACTGGTGTCCGTCCTGTATAGACTGCATGCAAGGCAAACGCCTTACCATTGTGCTATCTCTTCAGTCCCTAAGGTAGCTTTTTAAGTCTGAAATATTTTTGTTGTTTTTGTTTGCTCATTTTCTTTGGTCATTAAGATTCCACATATTAGGCAAACCATTTAATAATTGTCTTTTGCTTCCTGATTTATTTTTGCATTTCTTAATCATCTTGAATTCCATTTACATTTTTAAAAAAGCAATATTTTATTTTTCAATAGCTATGTAGTATTCTGTTGTACAAAGAGACCACAACTGACTTCTTTATCTAGTCATCCATGAATGAGCATGTTTGTTCCCTTGTGAATAATACTACTATGAACAGTGTAGAATATTTTCAAATTACTGTTTTCGTATTCTTTGAAAAAACATCTGGATTGTGGTATTCATAGGTCATATTTTATATTTTTAAGTTGTCTTTATATTGTTTTCCTTGGAGACTGCACCATTTTGTTCCTACTAATGGCAAATAGGTTTCCTTCACCTCTACATACTCATTAACATAAATTATTTTAAGCAAGCATCAGTCATTCTCTCCAATGTAGAGTAATTCTAGATTTTAGTTTGAATTTGTATTTTCCTAGAGATGAGTGAAATTAAACATTTTTGGCCATTTACGTAGCTTTGATGGCTAAGTATGCCTACTCAAATTTTCTGTTCATTTTTAACTGATTGGATTATTTTATCCTCTATAATAATTTCTTAAAAAAAGATGTAACTAAGTTTGAAAGAATTAGAAGGACTTTAAAGACTTTAGATAGGTCTCTTAACAGAAAGAAACCTGCTACTAATTTTGTACTAGATTAGTTTTTCACAATATGTATCTGATTTTATGGTAACAGTCATCAAATATTTTATGGAATGTGCCTCATTCTCTGCCATTTTAGAAGTGAGACAATACATTTGAACTTACTAAAAGCTTTTATAATTTCCACATAGTTATTTTTAATTTCCATTTATCACACTCCTTAATTCAGTGAATTTTCATGATTGAATACATATTAAAATTCTTAAGAATTAGTACTCTGCAGAACACAATTTTGGGAATCTTCCCAAAATTAATGTCTATTTTCTGGTGACTGACCTGAATCCACTTCTACAGTAACATCTTGATCACTTTATGATGCACAGTGTGTGTGTGTGTGTGTGTGGGGAGACACTATGATCAAAAGTGAGGGTTCTAATTAAGTACCACATAATTTGTTTCCAGGAAAATTCTAATTCTTCATATTATTTGTGTATGAATAAGCCATGAATTTTTAGTTATGAACTTTGTAACCTGCTACTCTACTATACAAGCCTACTGTTTCTAGACCTTTCTGTGGAGTCTTAGGATTTTCTATATACGGTATCATGTCAAAAAAACAGTTTTATTCCCTCTGTTGTTTGGTCGATAAGAAAGATTGAGCAGAATATTATAAAACCATGTTTTCCAAATAGAGGGTTACAATCCATTAAAGTAAAAAATATGCTTGATGAATCAGCACCAATCTTAAAATCATTTCTTATAAAAGAATAGTGAAAATTACAAAAAGAATACTTGGATTCCAGTTAGAGAATGTACATCTGGGGGCCCGGGAGATAGCATGGAGGTAAGGCATTTGCCTTTCATGCAAAAAGTTATCGGTTCGAATCCTGGTGCCCCATATGGTCCCCCGTGCCTGCCAGGAGCGATTTCTGAGCATGGAACCAGGAGTAACCCCTGAGCACTGCCGGGTATGACCCAAAAACCAAAAAAAAAAAAAAAAAAAAAAAAAAAGAGAGAGAGAGAGAGAGAGAATGTACATCTGGAATCTATTATGCTGAGTGAAGTCAGAGGGAGAGAGAAAGACGCAGAATGGTTTCACTCATCTATGGGTTTTGAGAAAAATGAAAGATTTTAACAGTATCTCAGAGACAAGAGAGATGAGGGCTGGTAGGTGCAGCTCATGACATGAAGCTCACCACATATAGTGATGAGTGCAGTTGGAGAGATGACTACACTGGAAACTATCATGACAATGTGAATGAATGAGGGAAGTGGAAAGCCTGTCTTGAGTACAGGTGGGGGGATTTGGGAAATTGGTGGTGGGAATGTTGCACTGGTGAAGGGGGGGTGTTCTTTACATGACTGTAATCATACAACTATAGCCATATTTGTAATCACTGTGCTTAAATAAAGATAATTATTAAAAAAGATTTTAAGCTCTTCCACTTAAAAAAAAAGAGAATGTACATCATCCTTTACCAGTGAATTTTCCCTGCTACCAATGTCCCCTATTTCCCTCCCACCCACCTTATCCCCGCCTGTCTCTGCGGCAAGCATTGTGCCTCTTTCTCCCTCTCCCCTTCTCTCCCCCTCTCTCCTTCATCCCTTTCTTTCCCTCTCTCTCTCCCTCCTCTCTCTTCCTCTTTCCTCTTTCTTCCTCCTCTCTTTCTCTTTCCCTCTCTCTCACTCCTTTCTCTTTTCTCCCTCTCTTTCCCTTCTCTCTCTTTCCCTCTTTCTCTCTCCCTCCTCTCTCCCTCTTTCCCTCCTCTCTCTAATTCCCCCTCTCCCTCTTTCTCTCTCCCTCTCTTTCTCTCTCTCCCTCTCTTTTTCTCTCTCCCCCTCTTTCTCTTTATATCTCCCTCTCTCTTTTGCGTTCTCTTTCTCTCTCCCTTTCCCTTTCTTTCTCTTTATATCTCCCTCTCTCGCTTTCTCTCTCTTCCTCTTTCCCTCTCTTCTTCTCTCCCTCCCTTTCTCTCTTTCTCTCTCTTGTCACCCTCTCTCTCAGAAAGAGAATTCTTTAGAAAGAATAAAAAGTGAATAGAAGTTACTTAGTTGGAACTGGAGCAATAGCACAGAGGTAGGGCATTTGCCTTGAACGTGGCTGACCAAGGATGAACCTGGGTTCAATCCACAGCTTCCCATATGGTCCCCCAAGCCAGAAGTGATTTCTGAGCACATATCCAAAAGTAACCCCTGAGCATCACCCGGTGTGGCTCCAAAATCAAAAACAAAAACAAAACTCAAAAAACAAAACAAAAAAACCCAGTTATTAGTTGCAATAAAACATATTTGCTATTGGAGTTAAAAATAATTTAAAGCCCTTATTAATAAGTGACACATTTTAGTAACTTCCCTTTGCATATAAGACAAATAACTAAAAAATCTTGAATTTATATTAAAAATAACTGTTAGCACTAAAGCAATAGAACAGCAGGTAGGGTGCATGCCTGCATATGGCCAACCTAGATTAGATCTTATAGTACTACAGATGGTTCCTTAACCTGTCATGTATGATCCCTGAGCAATGAGCTATAAGCTGTCCTGAGTATTGCTGAATGTGGTCCCTAAATAAAAACAAAACCTATTAATGTTGGCCACATCTATGATTAATAGGAAATGCTAAATAAGACCTTTTCTGTTATAAAGGATCAAGTTTTCCTTTACCCTCTTTTATTTTCAGTTGGGTTTTGTAATCTTTTCTTTTTCTTAAAGAGGATTGAATTGGATTTTCTGTCAGTTGTCATTGAGAGAAATCTAACTGAAGTGTTAGGCAAAGAGCTGCTCTTGGGGTTTATGGCTCTTCTAATAATTTTTTTGGCTCTTCTAATCATTTAATTGTGAAAATATTTATTTCTCTATCATTCTAATAATAGTGGAGGAAATAGAAGAAAAAACATGGAAAGGTCTACTCAGCTTCAAAATGTAACTATTATGACTTTGTAAATCACAGTTCTTTAATTAAGAATTTTTAAAAAATTGAATGCTAATGATGCTACTAGTAGAGATTAGTGACTTATTTTTTTCTAACTCAAAAATATGTCAAACTGATACTACTTGAAGGAATAGTGTGCTATTTCTCAGATTAATCCTCCACTCAAACCTAATTTAAACATGTGCACAAACTAACATTTGTTCAGATGTTCAGCTAACATATATCAGAATGTGAAGGGGTTGATGTCTCTGAAATATTTAGAAAGCATCTATGTGTCTTGCAGCTGAATGATGTCAGTTCCATTAGAAGTGTCATAGTTTTTCTGAAAATCTTCACCTAGTGAGCTTGTCTGTTCTTATAGCTTGAATCCACCAACAAGAGGAACAAGATGTTTCCCTCGAACCTATTCTCAAAAATCACCTGTCAACATGGTCTCTATAGTAAGAGTCTTTCAAGAGTTTCACTGATTCTCTATAAGTTGATTCTATCTTTTAGTTTCAAATATGAAGTAGATTCTTTTAGTGAAGAATGGGCTATCCTTTCAGCCCTTGTAAGTGCAGGGCAATGGCCTAAGAATATGCTAAATTCAAAAGAGCTGATGTACCTTCAAAAACAAGACTGAAAATAAAAAACACAAGAAAGCACGTGGAAAACTTAATCTGCTAAAGGGTGAGATAGGGAGGGAGATTTCCTCAAGATTTTGCAGACTTTACAGTAGGGTTCCTCAAACTATGTGACCAGTGGGGACATTTATCCTGCCCTCTGGGTTGTTTTTGCTGCGGCTGCCTGTTCTGCTTAGCAGCCAACTCATCCTAGGCCGGCAATGAGAATATGTGGGATGTGCACCTCAATCTCCGATTCCCTTTCTCTCCATCTTAATTTCTCCGCTTAGTCTTGTGAAGGGTTCCTCAAAATATAGCCTTCTGGTCACTATTGTTCATATTTTTTAAGCCATAGTCAGACCCTCCAGTGGTCTGAGGGACAGTGAACTTGTCCCTTGTTTAAAAAGTATTAAGACCCCTGCTTAGAGTATCAATCTTTAAGACAAAGTACAAAGAAGTATGGGATATTTGAAAAAAATGACATGGACTTTGCAAAATCAAATAATATTACTACAGAATCCTTCTTCAAGTAAATGTAATCCAATTAAGTCAACTTTGTGTTCAGTAGTTTTATGTATTTTCATTGGTTATTTATTCCTATCCACTCCTAATAAAAGGTTTTTGACTTTATGCTTGCATTTAGCTTCTGTTTTATTTTTGGGAACATCACTTTGATATCATTCTCATATGATGACTTATATAAGTAAATTAAAGTTTATATATTTTATATCATATCTTTATTTAAGCACCATGTCTCCTGGTTAGAATGATGCTTTTGATGCATTGCCTGAAATTCTATGTGAATGGACGTTAGAATGCAGGTACACCAGATTATTTGCAGAAATTGAGAGATAGAGGCTCTTTACCTGACCTCTTGGAGCCCCAGAATTCTGTGCTTTGTATACACATCATGTCATGCCTTTTTTACCACCAATGACAATTCTCAGGTGCCCCATGATCTCAGTCTCTCAACTCAAGATCTTAGAGTAGTTTCTATGATTCTTAGGATAGTTTCAGTCCACTTTTATTGACCACATTATTCTGTGATTCTTCCTCCTCTTTGCTCCAACCATTTCTGGGTTTTATCCAAGTGTCAAAATAGCTGTTATTCTATCTTGATAACACTTGTTACATGCTTGGCCCTTCGCCTAAAAATTTGTTTCAATCCCATCAGACTAGGTGAGTTTCCATATGCTTTTTATCCATGGCTCTTTGTCTCAATTTGGTCTTCCTCAAAATTGAGATCAAGAGTAGTGCTTGAGAGAACAGTTCAAAAAAAAGCATCGTTTTAGAAAGGAAAGTCTCTTAACTTATGACTCTAAAATATTCTTTATAGCTCTAGAATTCTGAATGGCTCTAGAATATTCTGCAATCTAAGGCCCTACCATTTGGATGCTGTGCACAAAAGAAAAGTAGAAGGGGATCGAGACCTATTTGAAACTTGTGTATGTTGACACTATACATATACTACACATAATGAGAGATGCAGGAAAGTAAGAAAGGGGCAAGACACAGTTTTGGCAGTGGGGTTCAATTTTCATGACCACACTCAGAGTCTAGAATTAGATTAATTTACAGTTGTATTTGTATTTGTATAAAGTTCTCCTGGAATATTTCACCCATTCATTTGATAATGTGCTGAACAGAGTAAAGTACCTATCCAGAGACCATAAAGGCCACAAAGCCTAAAATATGCATGTAATTCTGGTTTTAGTAAGAATAAAATTATCATAGGATCCAGAAATACCACTACTTGGTATGTATTTGCAAAACACTAAAGCATTCACTTGGAAGGACATATACACATCTAAATTTATTATAGCATTTAGGACAATAACCAAGGCATAGAAACAGCCCACATGCCCAACACCAAACAAATGGTCAAGGTGTTATGGTATATTGCATAATTTAATAAATAACAAAATTGTACAATTTGCTGCTACATGGTTGGAAATAGAGGACATCATGTGGAGTGAAGACAGTCAAAAGGAAATATAATATATATAATTATATATATAATTATTTTTCTTATATATGATATTCAAAGATATTTTGGAGGGAAATAGCAAAAGGTTAGAGAGCTAGAGAGTTGATCTGAAGAAATGAGATTGCATTGGGTCAGAGAATAAAATGGGAGCGACCTTTGTGACCTTGGTGTCCCAAAGTAGGTGTCCTCATGGTAGTTGTGCTGAAGTGATGTGTGCATGAAAGGATTATAAGTCAAAATACCTCAATAAATATTTTTGAAATAAAATAAAATAAAAGCAAAAAGTTTAGAATAATTTTGTTAGTATTGGTAATAAGTAGTATACAATAATGCTGGAGAAAGAAGCATCATTTTAAAAATGAGTCTCTCTTAGCTTATGATTCTAAAAATATTCTTTATGTCTCTAGAATTCCGTATGGCTCTAGAATTCTTAATGGTTCTAGAATATTCTGTAACCTGAAGTCTTTCCATTTGGATGGCATGCACAAAAGAGAAGTAGAAGGGGATCAAGACCTACTTGATACTATGTATGTTGACACTATGAATTTTCCAAAGAATGGTTTGAGTCTAGCCACAGTAGTAACACATGGTTACAGTATTATTCCACCTGAGGGAAAGTGAGCTGGAAACTTCAAAGACCTACTCTCAGGAATCAGCAGTTGAGGACTGAAGCACTTAAAGTTTCTAATTTCTTAATACCTTTGGTCTGAACATAAACAAATTAATCTTGCAAGGCTTTCCAAAATGACATGAAAGAATTATGGTAAGAGAAATAGCTTAGGTCCAGAAAGACAAATACTATATGACCTGATTTATATGTAGAATCTAAAATAGTGAACTGTTTAAAGTAAAAAATAAAATGGTAGTACAGGAAATGGGAAGAAGTTGGATAGAGTACATACTTTCTGCTTATAGATTAATTCATTCTGGGAAATATAGTACAGCCATATAACTCTGCTACAGTGAAAAGAATAGCTTTTAAGTGTTCACACAAAAGTATATACACACATACACAAAAATAATTATATAAAACCTATGGATGTGTGAATTAGGATGCTTTTATTCATTCAATAATTATAAACATCCTGATCATAACGTAAGAATTTTGCAACTTTTACTTGTCAATTAAGTGTCAACTGTGTTCTTTACACTGACTGCATAGAAAGAGGAGGTACAGTAAATGCACCCCATATACACCTCAACCTAGGCCCTTTGCCTGGTCTGTATTGTGAATTGGGGGACAAAAAATTAAGTGTCAAAACTGGGAGAGCACCCCCACTATAAAGGCACAGGAGGTACAACTGGAAGTCATCCAAAAGTTGTGGGCTAACCCATAACTACCAGTGCTAAAACTAGTAGTACTACTGAGATCCTTTAACTCTAGCCAAAGATAAATATATTGAGATGTTTTGGAGAAGGCATAGTAGGTTTTCACCTGGGATTCAATACCTGTATTTCAACCTTAGGAACATTGATTTTCTAAACATCTGTTTTCTCTTCTATGTAAGAATTTTCTTGTGAGTAAGATAGTATAAGACACATAGAGAAGGGTCCAACTTTAAAATATGTGATGTCTTATTACTAGATGATAATGCATCATTGCTTATTGTGATTTCTTATTACTAGATGATAATGCATCATTAGTAACTAAAATGAAGACTACACATGGCAGGAAAGAGACTTGGGAAAGAAATGCCTGTCTTGATGGTACTTAGAACAACTCAAAGCTCATTACACAATTTCGAGCTGTCAGAAAAACTCAAACTGCATGAGGCTTCTAGGAGTATTTTCTTTCTTTCCTCCCCCAAAAGGTCAAACATATGCTTCAAGTGGGACATTTCCTTCAATCACTTTCAAAATAACAATTTGCAAGAACATTTTTATTAACCTTGAAACTTGTCCAATCTGTTGAGGAATAATAAGCTCCAGTGATATATATGATAATAAAGTCTCCAAAAAATCTAGCCAATAAATGACACAGGGGTTCTCTTAGCACATAATGAAATGTTTTTAAAGTGCCTAGTGTGATCAGCACAGAGTGCTGGCCATCCCAAGGGGGAGCACTCATGTAACATGCTGCCAGAGGAGGAGGATGAGCTGCTTGCTTTGAATAAGGAGGTAACAGCAGTTTTTCCCTCCTGACTCAGGTTACAGGCTTGGAAGCCAGGGGTGTGGGCCAGTATACCCAAGGGAGGAGACTTAGGAATGAATGGTTCAAATATGAAGGGCCATTTCAGGGAGAAATTCACAGATAAAAGATTCTACATCTTCAAATGATCAGATGGATGGGGGTTGTCTTGGATCTGGTTCCCCAAGAATCAGTTTACATGCCAGGCTCCTGGGGCATGTGCTCAGAAGATACTGGTGTATGAAAATGGGAGGGAAGAATGGGCAAGAGGGGGAAGATGACACTGTATGGTTGCAATTAAGCCCTCTTCCTATTCTTTGGGATGTTCTGCAGTCAGGATGGTTCTTACAAAGTTATCCCAATTTGAGAAAAGACAATGTGAGACAATATTCAAACCCCTTTTTCTCTATTCATAATAGGGTGCATTGACCAAAGTAAAAGAATAGAATTTATTTACGTTCTAACAGTTCTTAGCTTGATCTGTCACTTGTAGCTCTCTAGAAATGTGGTATTTGGACTCCTATTTACATTTCTTCTCTGGATGCTACATATGTTGGAGACAGTGAAAAGGAAGGAGTGTGTTTTAGAAAATTCAGGTCCACATAAGTTGATTAAGGTGAAGCGTTAGCAAAGCTAGAATAGAAGGCTCTTCTTCTGATGCTGTGATTTTATTTTTTATCATTAACAGCATTATTATTGTTGTTGTTAACATAATTTAAATGGGGACATTGAGGATCTCAAAGTGCAAATACTTAGCGCAGGAGTTTGAAATGAGTATAAACAACTGAACTCAGAGTTTGTACATGACTCTACACTTAAGACCCAGTAGGACTCTGATCAGTCCCTGTCAATGCATGTACTGTGTTTTATTACTTGTGGACTTATAAAATGAGCTCAAAAATAAATTGTGTTTTAAGTTGCTAGGAGCATAATATTTTGTTGGAAAGGAAAATAAACCAACATAAGGCGATGGATATGGCATATTTCATAGCATAAGAGAATTTATATACTTGTCCCAGAGAGACTACAAAGAAGCAATTTGAATATTAATTAAAACATATACATTTTATCTTGGAAATAAATAAATGAATGTATGAGTGGTAGAACTATGTTACAAACAGAGATGGAGAAATAACTTTAACACCTGGAAATTAAACAGCTCACTACTGAACAACCAGTGGGTCAGAGACAAAATCATAAAGTCCGCTTATACATGGATGGATATGTGAGTCATTGGTGGCATGAATTGTGCACTGGTGAAAGATGATGTACATTCTATGACTGAAACCCAATTATGAACAATTCTGTAATGATGGTGCTTAAATAAAGCAATTATATTAAAAAGAACTCGTCCCAACAACTAATATGAGGCCAATATTGTCCTGATATAAAAACCAGACATCAGTGAAAACTAAAACTATTTAATATTCCTTATGACACAGATACAAGGGTCCTTAACAAAATCTTAGCAAATCAAGTTCATATATGTCACACTAAGGTGACATATATGATCAAGTGGTATTCTAGGGATTCAAGATGATTCAGTATATATAGATAATATAATACCTGTATATAATGTAATAATGAATATACCACATTAACATAAGAAAATATAATACTCATATGATTATATCAATAGACATAGAGGAAGCATTTGACAAGATACAACACACATTTGTGATGAAAATATGGTAAAGGATTAGAAAAATATAGTAAAGGTATAGAAAAGATAGCAAAATATTGCAATGCTGAAAAACATTTTTAAGATTTAGCACAAGACACAGATGTCTGATTTCATTGCTATTATATCAAAATATTATTGGAAGTCCTTTGAAGAGCAATTAAACAAGGAAAAGCTACTAATTTAATTAAAACTCGAAAATAAGTCAAGATATCATTATATGCAGTAAGTAAGCCCTCAAAACTCTAGAAAAATACTTCTGAAAGTAATAAACCTTTATGGTAAAGTGGCAGGCTACAATATCAAAGTGCTGAAATACATTTCATTTCTATATACAAACAATGAGAAATAAATTTAAAAAGCAATTTTACTTACAATTGTGTCTTTCACCCAAAATCAAGGGAAATAGACGGCACAAATGAGTTGAAAGGTTTGTTTACAGAAAACTCCGATTCACTATTAAAAGAAACAGAAGTTACAAGGAAATATTCCAAGCTCATGCATTGAAAGAAATAACATTGCTAAAATTATTATCCTACTCAAATCATAATACAATTTCAATACAGTTTTCATTAAAATTTCCATAGCATTGTTTAGGAACAAGGAACAATATTTATATGGGACAATAAAAACTCACCAAATTGCCCAAGTAAACCTAAGAAAAATGATGGGAAGCATTGCCTTTCCTAACTTTAATTATTATAATTTTATAGCAATTAGAGCTATATGATGAAGATTCTCAGATAAATGGAATGTAATTGAGAGTCTAAAGAAAGACATCTCATTTATATGAATGGATAATTTCTGGCAAAGGAAGGTGCATAAAGGAAGAGAGAAAGGAAAGCTTTTCCAACAAATTTCAATGGGATGACTAGTTATCCATATGCAAAACAATGGATCTTGACCCCTATCTCACACCATAGAACAAAAGTTAACTTAAAGTCTTCATAGCATGGAGGTAGGGCATTTGCCTTTCATGCAAAAGGTCATCGGTTTGAATCCCGGTGCCCCATATGGTCCCCCGTGCCTGCCAGGAGCAATTTCTGAGCATGGAGCCAGGAGTAGCCCCTGAGCACTGCCGGGTGTGACCCAAAAACCACAAAAAAAATTTTTTTTAAATAAAAAATAAAAATAAAGTCTTCAATATTGGGCCAGAATGTATTTAATAATTTGAGGAAAACATGTAGAATTTCCATAATATTGACTTCAGTGGCATTTTTAATGACTTGATACCTTTGACTAGAAAATAAAAGCAAGAATAAATCAGTGGAACTAATTCAATTTAAAAGTTTCTGCACCAGGGTGGAGCGGTAGCACAGCAGCAGGGCATTTGCCTTCACGCGGCTGACCTAAGATAGACCACAGTTCGATCCCTCAGTGTCCCATATGGTCTCCCAAGCCAGGAGGGATTTCTGAGTATATAGTCAGGAGTAAGCCCAGAGTTAACGGGTGTGATTCAAAAACTAAATAAAAAACGTTTCTGCGGAGCCCGGGAGATAGCATGGAGGTAAGGCGTTTGCCTTTCATGCAAAAGGTCATCGGTTCGAATCCCGGTGCCCCATATGGTCCCCTGTGCCTGCCAGGAGCAATTTCTGAGCATGGAGCCAGGAGTAACCCCTGAGCGCTGCCGGGTGTGACCCAAAAACCAAACCAAAACAAACAAACAAAAAGCAAACAAACAAAAAAAACGTTTCTGCACCATTAATGTTTAAATAAAAAACGAAGAACTATTTTTTTCACCATACATCTGAAAAAGATGTGACAAAGAACTAATACCAAAATACATAAAGCACTCACAAAACTTAATAACAACAAAAATCTAATAAAAATACAGGGAGAGGAGTTGAGCAGACACATCCTCAGATAAGACATACAAGTGGTCAATAAATATATGAAAAAGTTTTTCCATTACTATTCGTTAAGGAAATATGCATTGAAATGAGATATATAATTTCATATCAGTAAAATAATAGCATATGTGAATGAGTAAAAATATGAAAACAACTAGTGCTGGTGTAGATGTGATAACAGAAGGAGCCCTCATCTCTGTTGGTAAGACCATTGTCCACTATCTGGTTCAGTCTTTATCACAAACAGTTGTATTTTTTTCATAATAATTTCTTTATTTAAGCACTATGATTATAAACGTGCTTTTCGTTGGGTTTCAGTTATAGAAAAGAATATCCTCCTTCACCAATGCAACATTACCACCACCCATGTACCCCATATCTCTCTTCCTCTAACCCCTGTCTCAAATACCAGCCTGTATTTGAGACAGGCATTCTATTTCTCTCAGTACCATTGTCAGCATAGTTGTTAGTGTAGTTATGTCTCTAACTGTATTCACCACTACTTGTGGTAAGCTATATATCATGGGCCAGTCCTTCCAGCTCTCAACTCTATTTTCTTTGGGTATTATTACAATGCTGTCTTTTATTTTGCTTAAATACCATAGATGAGTGACACTATTCTGTGTCTATCTCTCTCCCTCTGACTTATTTTACCCAGCATAATAGTTTCCATGTCCATCCATGTATAGGAAAATTTTATGACTTCATTTTTCCTGATAATTGCATAGTATTTCATTGTATAGATGTAACACAGTTTCTTTAGCCATTCATCTGTTATTTCCACATTCTGGCTATTGTGAATAGCACTGCAATGAATATAGGTATGAGGAAGGGATTTTTTTAAATTGAATTTTGTGTTCCTAGGGTATAACCCTAGGAGTGGTATAGCTGGATCATATGGGAGCTCAAGTCCAGTTTTTTCGGGAATCTTTATATTGTTTTCCATAAAGGCTGGATTAGATGGAATTCCCACCAGCAGTGAATGAGAGTTCCTTTCTCCCCACATCCCTGCCAGCACTGATTGTTCTTGTTCTTTGTGATGTGTGCAAATCTCTGTGGCATGAGATGGAATCTCATTATTATTTTGATTTGCATCTACCTTATGATTAGTGATATGGAGAATTTTTTTATGTGTCTTTGGTCATTTGTATTTCTTCTTTGAGGAAGTGTTTGTTCATTTCTTCTCCCCATTTTTTATGGGGATAGATGGTTTTTGCTTGTAAAGTTCTGTCAGTACCTTGTATATCTTAGATATTAGCCTCTAATCTCATGGGCATTGGGTAAATAGTTTCTCTCATTCTGTGGGTGGCCTTTTTATTCTAGTCACTATATGCTTTCAGGTGCAGAGTTTCTCAGTTAAATATAGTCCCATTTGTTTATCTCTGCTTCTACTTGTTTGGAAACTGATGTTTCCTCCTTGAAGATATTTTTAGACTCAGTGTCATAGAGTGTTTTACCTAAATGTTCTTCTATATACCTTATGGTTCTGAGTCTGATATCAAGGTCTTTAATCCATTTGTATTTGACCTTTGTACATGGTGTTAGATGGAGGTCTGAGTTAGCTTTATTTGCAAGATGTTGGCCAGTTGCTCCAACACCATTTGTTGAAGAGGCTTTCCTTGCTCCATTTTGCATTTCTTGCACCTTTATCAAAGATTAATTGGTCGTATGTCTGGGAGGGCATTCTCTGAAAACTCAAGTCTATTACATCCATGTATAGTCTGTCTTTATTCCAATACTTTGCTTTTTTAAAGACTATTTGCAGCGTCTCCGTCTGGTGTTGGTATCAGGATGTTCTTAGCTTCATAACTATTTACGAGTGTTTCTGTTTCTTCAATTTCCTAAAAAAAAAAAACCTCTAGAAAGGTTTGAAAGAATTTGTTAGTGAATTCATCTGGGTCTGGGCTTTGTCTTTGGGAAGCCTTTTGATTATCATTTTAATTTCCTCAATAGTGATGGGTCTTTTTAGATATGGTAGATCATGCTGAATCAACCGTGGAACATTATAAGAGTCCAAGAATGTATCCATTTCTTCCTGGTTCTCATGCTTTGTGGCATAGAGTTTCTCAAATAAGTCTATGATTACCCTTTGAATCTCTGCCATATCTGTAGTCATCTTCCCCTTTTCATTTATATTTCCTTTTATTAAGTTTCTCTCTCTCCTTTTCTTTGTGAAGTTTGTTAGTGGTTTATAAATATTGATTTTATTTCAAAGCACCAACTTTTAATTTCATTGATCTTTTGAATTGTTCTTTGGCTTTACATTTCATTAATTTCTGCTCTAAGCTTTGTTATTTCCTTCTGCCTGCCCTTGTTCGTTTCATTTTGTTGATCACTTTCTAATTTCCTAAGTTGTGCCATGAAGTTATTTATGTAGGAACCTTCTTCCCTCCTGATATGTTCTTGAAAAGCTATAATTTTTTTCTCTTAGTACTGCTTTTGCTGTGTCCCACAAATTCTGGTAGTTTTTGTCTTCATTTGCATTGGCTTTCAGGAATCTTTTGATTTCCTCTTTGATTTCATTTTTGACCCACTGATTGAAAAAACTGAATGTATTGATTCTTATATAAAGAAAAATAAATATATGCTCTTTAAAGTTTAACAAATAAACTGTAAGTTTAAGAATATTTCTAAAATCTAAAACTAACCTTGGATAAAATTTTATAAATGGTATAATTAAAAAGTTTCAAAATGTCAAAGAAAAGCAAAAAATCAGGTTCTAGCTTGCAAGTGACCTGATTTTTAAGACATAAAATTAAAAAAAAAAAACTCATACAATTAAAAAGCATTTTCTGAGTAACAAAAATTAAAACGTAATTTAATTAAAAGCAGATTTACTCAAAGTAAAAATACCCATTTCGTCTTGTTAGGAGATTCTAAATCAAATAAAGCGAGAGATTTCGGAAGCATAAGTTTTGGACTCCTGGGCAGCTGGTGATCATTGGTCCTGGCGCCCTAAAAAAAGAAAGCAAATCTCCAAAAAGAAATCTATGTAGGTGATATTAAAAGCATCCATAATGGAATTAACAGAGACAGTTATTGTTTTAAAAGTTGTTTCTTTTGGGCCTGAAGAGACAGCAAAGCAGTGTTGCCTTGCAAGCAACCAATCCAGGACCAAAAGTGGTTGGTTCGAATCCCAGTGTCCCATATGGTCCCCCGTGCCTGCCAGGAGCTATTTCTGAGCAGACAGCCAGGAGTAACCCCTGAGCACAGCCGGGTGTGGCCCAAAAACCAAATAAAAAGTTGTTTCTTTTAAAATAAAAATATTTTATTTAATATTTAATATTTTGTTTTATTTATATTTATTTGTTTATTTATTACATATTAATCATTTAATACTTTATTAAAATAAATATTATATTTAAATATATGGTATATTTATCTTCTCAGAAATAGCTAACATTTATAATGCAAAAGCATATAAAATAAAAATATTTGGTTAGATCACTACAAAAAGTATAATTACATTCTTCATAACATCATATAGTTAAATAATGAGATGTTTAAAAATACATTCCTTGCTATACCCATTTGGGTTATGAGACTATTAGTTACAAGTTTTATGTAGTACCTTATTCAATATTGTTCAATCTCAACCTCAAAATTTAGAACATTTGAAACTATGTAATAATATTTGAAGTTTGAAACTGACATCTGTTACATTAACTTTCAGAATATCCATGAGTTATTAGTAATAAGAACATGCAATCATTTTAAAATTTATATATGTTCTTAAAATATACTTGCATTTATTTCTTTTTATGTTAATATTCTACTTTATATTAAAGATTAAATTACATAAATGATTAATATTGTTCTTTATATTTTATATGTTCTTAAATGCATGATTAGAAATAGTTACTAATACAGGAAAAATTTTAAAGAGTGGGAAAAATTATCTTTAAAAATTGTGTTTGATTTAACTATTGAGGGAATTGTGCTCATTTAATAAAATTTGCTAATGGCAAAAGGGAGCATCCATTGTAGTTTTTATTTAAAGTAATGACATGGTTGCTGGAGAAATAATGTAGTGGTCAGGGCATTTGTGTTGAGCAAAACAACAACAA
The DNA here is from genome assembly GCA_004027635.1 of Crocidura indochinensis. NCBI lineage: Eukaryota > Metazoa > Chordata > Mammalia > Eulipotyphla > Soricidae > Crocidura > Crocidura indochinensis. Next base: position 2,170 of record PVKC010006013.1, on the reverse strand, counting down.
CAACAACAACAACAACAAAAACCAGCTTGATCCTCAGCCTCCATATGGTTTTTTTGAGCTCCACCAGAAGTTATCTCAATAGCACAAAACCAGGAATAAATCCTGAGCACTACTGGCTGTGGTCAAACAAATATAAACAAAAAAGGAAATTAGTGATATTGACCTGATATATTTAACCTATGAAAGAATTTTCATCAATTTAATATATTAGGGAAGGTAGAGGTGGTAATATACTTATAGGAGATTGGCATATTTTTATAGACAATCAGCAGGTACGAAATACTGATGCTTAATCAAAATAAAACCTATTATCAGAAGTAAATGATATTGTTATCATCTCTGGTCATAATAAATTCAAACTAAAAATAAACATAACCCCAAAGAAACTTAGAACTTTGAAATATTTTCTTAATGACTAATATATCACAGAAAAAAAACAAATCTAAACAATATAGACTAATGAGCAAACAGTTAATTTTATGAGTGTTGCAGAGCCAGAGCGATAGTTCAGAAGTAGGGCTTGCATACAGCTAAGTCAGGACAGACCTGGGTTCAATTCCTGGTATCCCATATGGTCCCCTGAGTCTGTCAGGGGCGATTTCTGAGCACAGAGCCAAGAGTAATCTCTGAGCGCTGCCAGGTGTGGCCCCCAAACCAAAACCAAACAAACAAAAAAAGAGTGCTGCAAAGTAGCTAGAAGGTGGTGATAAGAACAGTAAAATAAAACCTTGGGACACAGATTACTTGGTTTTAGTTCATATTTCTGCATTTTTAAATAAAATTAAGAAAAAAGACGAATGGTGGCCAGCGGCCAAGTGGTCTCCAGTGCAATGGTGGGGGGAAAGGAAAGAACTAAATATCTAAGCTAAAATCAACAGCAATAGAATCAAGAGACCTAAACTTTAACAATCTAAACTAAAATAGACCTGTTATAGTGGCAGGTCAGAGGGCAAAGGGTGGTGGCATAGGATATACTCTGGGTCCATTGGTGGAGAAAGGTTGACACTGGTGGTGGTAATGGCCCTGACTTGCTGTGTATTTGAAATTCAACTGTGAAAGACTTTGCAGATCATGATGGTTTCAATAAAATAAAAAAAGATAAAATTTATTTCTAAACACTATCATCCTAAAAAAATACAGGTGTCCTCTGCTGTTTGAATATTTGTGTAAATTCCACTTTTATTTTATTAAAGACTATTTTAGCACTTGTTTATACTCAACCAAAGAAATACAAAAAATGTTCATTTCATTTTAGTGTCAATAAATTAAAAGAGAAACTTGCATCTAACACTTGCTTTGCAGCAAGCTTTCTAGAGGCACTGTCAGTAAACTTTCATAAGTCTTCTTTCTCAATTCCTTTTTTGGAACAAATATATCTGAGCAATGGATATAGCATGTAACTCCTGATTTTACAATATGCTGTTGCTTTTAGAACTTTTTTTTTGTTTTTTTTTTGTTTGTTTGTTTTGTTTTTTGTTTTTTGGGTCACAGCCGGCAGTGCTCAGGGGTTACTCCTGGCTTCATGCTCAGAAATTGCTCCTGACAGGCACGGGGGACCGTATTGGGGGCACCGGGATTTGAACCGATGACCTTTTGCATGAAAGGCAAACGCCTTACCTCCATGCTATCTCCCGGGCCCCGCTTTTAGAACTTTTATACATTAATTTATATGATTTGTTAGATTGGGGGTAGGATGTGGGAACATTCTAAGTTTTTTTTTCCATGTAAATTAACAGCAACAGGTTCTCATCACTATTTCAGCTTATTGAAGTTTCACAGGAATGTTTTACTTTCACATAATAGGAAAATTATTTTTATTCCTACAGGAGATTGTGTGTAAAAATAAACAAGCAAGTGATATAAATAAAAATGGAAAATGAGCTGAGAGGAAATCATAGCAAAAATTTAACAACAATTCCTCCCGACCCCCATGGAAACAAATCTTGCATAACAAAAGGACACTCCCTATATTTATGAGAAAGAATAAAGACTATCAGAAAGGAACCAGAGATAATACAGTGGGTAGGGCTCTTGCTTTGTATGCTGTAGGGCCAGGCTCAATCTCTGGCACACAAGCACTGTTCCCACGAGTACTGGCAGAAGTGATCTCTGAGTGCAGAGCCAGGAGTAAACCCAGAGCACAGACATGCATGACCTCAAGCCACATAAG